>JANAVB010036419.1:17888785-18134272 GCA_029216955.1 Iris pallida | reverse complement strand
GACTACCTACTTGGCCTAGCTCTAGGCGACGTACCCATAGTTGCGGAGTTGTTCATAACTCCCTTGACCATGACACTGTTACGACACGACACTGAGTGATCAAGTCATGGCACGCGCTTCACTCTCGACTGGCCATCAGTACGATGGCTCGTATGACGGCACATATAGGGTAGTGATGGTTCTAGATAGATGACTCTTCATAGATAGTAGATGTTTGGGTTATGGATGTGACTTGTACATCACTGGGCGGAGAAGACAACCAGTAGGCGTATGGATAGACTGTTACTTTATTCTAGCCTCAGTGCTACCTGGTTATGGGCATGGATACCCGGCTATGGGCCATACACTCACTAGGGGATACATTCGACAGCGGCCACTAGCTGTGCGCTAGGTACGGTCGGAAGGTATACTAGTGTTTGTATATTTATATCGGCTCGTGATCCGACGTCGGCTCGTGCTCCGATGCCATTCCCTTATCTACCTACCCATACGTTTCAAAGTTGTCTTTATATGCATTCACTTAGATTGGTTACACCCCTTATTTTTAATCAGTATTACTTTATGACGTGTTCCTATTTATATCTTGCTATGTCCCCTGAGGACCTGGTTTTTTTCCAGATCCCGACGCGCACCTATACTCGACGATCTACGGTACCGGAGCTGAGGCAGGAGACTTTGCAGAGGACTACGAGGTCTACCCCGAGGAGTTCCCTTGATCTAGGGTATGCTGCTGCTTTGGCTGAGAGTTTCATTATCTAGTTAAATGTTGCTCTTAGCTAGTTATCTTCTATTTATGTATTTTCATTCTGATTTACTTGAATTGTTTTCACCCAGACTTGTATTTCCTTCGTTGTATTGTGGACATTCAGACTACTCTTTTTACTTTCAGTACTTTCTTTTGTTTATCTGTGGATGAGATTGATGATTGCCTGTGTTTTTTTTCTTTACAGCGTAGTACGCCTAAGTGAGTCAATTAATTGGGCAGCCCACTCTAGGTCGTATCACTGGCCAGTTATGCTCTAATCCTATGTATTTGGAGTGGGGCGTTAGTGGGCTAGCCCCAAGTAAAATTGAGATATCCCCAGTAAAACTTCCACCTTCTTGGGCTGTCCCCTAGTAAGGGCTAGCCCCAAGTAAATTTGGGAGTGTTCTTAGAATTAGCCTTAGTAAGAGACTTCTTGCTCTTTCGTAATGTCAGCTTATTTTAAAAAATAAAAAAGGTTAGTTTTGTTTTAGAACAGCTTTCAAAAGTTGCTTCAGCAAAAGTTTTCAAAGCTGACCTAAAATCGTACCAGCTATTCAAAGTTTTTTTTACCCAACAGTTTTTAGGAATTAGCTTTAAAATAGTATTGATAATCAAAAGCAAAATGATAAACAAATCTAAGAATAGGTTTGGGATGTTTATGATGGCATTTTTTTCTTAGGGCTGTTTGGTTGGACAAGGGGTGTGCGTGAAGGGGCTATAATTCAGGAGAGTTGTTGCAACTGAGCAACCCTTCCACACTTTCGGGTGTTTGATTCACTGGAGGGAGTGTGGTGCAAGTGATCTCTCCCTCTCTCTCACCCCAAACATAACTTGTCCCCTCCATTCTTACTTCTCACCTACACCAAAAAAGTGGAGCAACTCCGTGGGCTCTCTGTTTCTCGTGACTTGCAACACACTCCTGTGGAGTTCTCCCCTTCCTTAGCTCTCGTCACCTCCTTCTTCCCACCATCTTCACTTCTCTACCGACTTATTCGTTAGATAATTTTTTTTCCAATAGGTTCCTGCTCACTTCCTTCTCCGAGCATGTCTAAAAAAATTGTTACATCTTTCGAGTTTTTTTTCGTCATTATATAATGGTAATTTCTTGTTCTATACACCATATCTATAATTTCGTTTAGATATTTGTTTTTTTTTTCATTTTCCTAAGTATATAATGTTATTTTCTGCTTCCATAGACCAGATAGTAGAAAAAAAACATAAGAATTTGTAGATTTGTGATAATTTGCATGAGACTTAATTTTTAATCGGATCTTATACAAGATCTACACATTTTACAGTAGCTTTAAAAGGAAATAAATTTGCTCAGGTGTGAAAAATAGCATGATTAAGTTATATATCTGTGAGAAATTATAATATTTAATACATGAAATATGATTACATGAATTTTTATGTAGATCTATGAAATTTGCATGGTACAGGATGAACGAAATGAAGTTAAGGAAAAAGCTATACTTAATGGACCCACGTACATTTTTGTTTCTCATGGTTGTCTTATGTTACTTGCATCGATCATTAACTTGGTCTATATTATGTAAATATATGAAGAAGCAAGTATATTTGTAAACTGAAATGTGGCAAATATGGTGCCTAACAGACCTATTTATGCATGTAATGACAATGTTTTTGTACTATTGTTTTTGCAGGGGTTGTCTTTGAATGAAGATTGTAAGGGGGTTACTTCGATTATAAGCTAAAGTTGATGGCCTCCCCCACCAATTTGGTGATGGATGGAGGTAGCCAAATTTTAGACTATGGTGAGGAAGATGCAACCTTTAAATCTAAACATAGACCCATCCCGATTATAAACTGTCACGCCCCAGAACCAGAATACTGGAGAGCGGGGGCAGACATAGCCAGCTACGTATAATGAAATGGAGTCCATCTCACCATACGGTCACGGCTGTCTAGATATATGAGGGTTTATCTACAATCCATCAGTCTCTTATGGTCAATAACAAGCCTAATGTCTCAATCATAAGCAAGCAAATAAATGTTACAAGATGTAAGATCACCAAATATACAATAGTAAGGCGTCCCCAACATTACATATTCAGCTGATTATGAAGTTAGTCGTTAAAAATGTCAAGACTAGCAAGAGTTTTAGTCATACATGATCAACCCTAGGTTGCCAATCATGTTACAGCCCGTAGGCAGACAGTAAGCAAAATGTACACGAGCTAACACTTGCTCGGCGACTAAATGTCTCAAAATAATAATTTTACAATAGGGTGGGAGAGCCAAAATAAACCCACTCGTTGCCAGGATTCCTTCTAGTGGTCACCATCTGGCTGGAAAGTCGGTAGATCCCCTGAGGTTGCTCCGGAATCTGGCCATACAAAACCAGCTGGGTCAGATCCCAGAAAGAGCAAGTGCCACAAAGGAGGCTTCACTTAAGAACTAAAACTAGCACATCAGGAAATATATATTAAAGCAGTTAAAAGAACTTGAAGTAAAAGAATAACAACAGTCATAATGGAGTACGAGGGAAACATTCAAGTAGCCAGGTCACAACCCTTAAACCAAACAAGGACCGGGGTTGTAATCCTTCACCTGAATAGAACTCCGTCTCCAATCTCATTGGTAAGTTAAAACATAACAAGCATGACAGGCGATATACGATGAGATAACCATGGGACTATTCAGATAACCAGGTTACAACCCGTAAACCAAACAAGGACCGGGGTTGTAACCCTTCGTCTGAACAGAACTTGGTTTCTCCCACCATTTATCGGCAAGATAAAATAAGAAAATAGGTCATGTAACAATCTTGTACAGGATCAAGACAAGACTAGACAGGTTATACCTCATCCAATCAATCACGACCAAGCAATAAGTACGGCTTGATACTTTAACTAACTAGGATTATCACAGGCCTAGTTACTAGCAAGATGCAATGAGATGTTCCATAGCCACAAGCCCTGCAGACCATCCAGGTTATCCAGGTCGAATATAAGTATAATAAGGGTGCAACACATGACAGTGTGCTGGAAATGTGTCCTACTCGACGGCAGGCTACAAATCCCAAGTGGGGCGCCCAGATAACGGAATTGCCTGTAGCTGGGGAAATCTCTTCATGACTACTGGATTATTCTAGTTGTTAGCCTTAGTCGATTTCAGTGGGTACCCCTGACCGTGGTACTCAGGGGTCCCCGTCCTAGACATGATGCAAGACAAGACGGGTTCATTTGTACAAGCACAA
Source organism: Iris pallida (assembly GCA_029216955.1). Taxonomy (NCBI): domain Eukaryota; kingdom Viridiplantae; phylum Streptophyta; class Magnoliopsida; order Asparagales; family Iridaceae; genus Iris; species Iris pallida. Next base: position 18,130,307 of record JANAVB010036419.1, on the reverse strand, counting down.
TCGTCCACGGTGTCCAGGTCATTCATACTGGTCATGTCAGGTTAGCCGTCGCAACAGCATTTCGAGAAGTATCATGTCAGGTTTATCATGTCAAGAGTGCGCCACGGCGGGCCACTATCAAGAATTATCATATCAAGTTATCATATCAAGTTTGTCAGGAGTGCGCCACGTCGGGCCACTATCATGTCAAATTATTTCATTCATTTAAGAAATAGCAAGCTATTAAGTGGGATCGTCACAATTTAGGCCAGAATAGAAAATACACAATAGCAGTCAGAAACTTCATGAAAGAAACTTGCATAAAATAATTAAATAACATATTCTGGAAGCTAAAGAAAAGATCTACAACTTTTATGTTGAGAGTGAGAAGAAATTCTGACCACAATTCAGGCAAATAAAACATTTAAACAATCAAAGTGGACCCTATGCGGCCCAAAAGTGGAAGAACATACATGCGGCCAAAGAAATCAAACTGCTACCAAGCAGCTAAATAATGCATGCAAGCCGCATGCAAGCTTATGCGGCCAGCAAAGCTTATGCGACCAACAAAGCTCATGCGGCCAGCAAAGCACATGCGGCCAGCAAAGCACATGCGGCCAAGAGAAATAAATAGGCCAAAGCCATCAAGTAAGACAAAGGATAGTGGGACCCTCATTAAATGTAAACTTACATTCAAGCAAAAGAAAAGGGCACGTGGCCACTCGAGTATAGAGGCCATGTGGGACCCAACAACTAATGCAGTAAGAAAAGGTTCACGTGAACCATTTAATCAATGGTTCACGTGGCCAAGCAATGATTACATTATATTATAATATGCCATCCAAGTACATAAGGCCATGTGGCTACAATTGAATAATAGGCCAAACAAATTGCTTTAAGGTTAATGCAACATTTAATGCCATTAATATAAGCATGGAAATACTTTAAGTCCAAATAGCATTTAATGCTTATTATTATAAAGCATGGAAATGCATTCAATCCAGGAAGCATTTAATGCTTAATATTATAAAGCATGGAAATGCTTTCAATCCAGGAAGCATTTAATGCTTAATATTGTAAGCATGCAAATGCTTTCAATCCCATGCGGCTACAACAATTAGTAGCCATGCGGCTACTAATATTACTAAGTTACAATTAAAAGCCATGCGGCCAGCTTTAAAATTCTCATGCGGCTAAAATATTTATAAATTCATGTGGCTCTCCACTACATTATATGCATGCAATTGCAAGCTGTACGTGGCAATTATTATTAGGCCTTGTCCAAATTAATATGCTGGCTAATAAATGCTACCATGTCAAGAAGCAAACAATGCTGCCATGCCCATGCGGCTAAGCAAGATTCCTGCGGCCAAAATGCAAGCTAGCAATAATTTATGTTGCCAATCAGAGAAGATGCTCATAGAATACCATGGCTTCTCTGCACCACCCAACTTCCCACCGGAGACCAAATTTGGACTTCCATCGGTCAAATTTGGGTAGAAGGAAATTCTCTACCACATGGAATTATTTGTTTACAAAAATATGCAAGTCTGGTAGATCAAAACCCATAAAACAAAAATATCACAAAGCTAGATCTACAAGAAATTAGCCATGGAAATAAAAAATATTAAATACTAAAGTTGGTTAGAAACACATGAGGAAGACAATAGAACAATAAAAATGGAGTTCTTCAATGAAGCAAGTTGCACTTGCCTAAGCTCTCCACTCTCTCAGGTTGGTGGAGAAGTAATGGTGGGGAAGAAGAAAGTTAATGTGGAGAGAGAAATGTGTGGTGGGATATTTAATGAAGGTGGTGGTAGGTGAGAGTGGTTTGGTTCACATAAAATCAAGCAAAATCGAACCAAGCCAAACAAACCGAACCGAACCAAGATAAACCAATCAGTGAAATGCCAAAATAAATCAAGCAGGGAGTCATGCAATACGGATCAAAATACGTACACGTATTCTAAATACGTAATACGAGATATGGATATTATAACTCTACCCACCTTAAAAGAATTCCGTCCTCAAAATTTAATCAAGTGGCTAGAGATGCAAGGACAAGCTATACTAAGCAATCAATCAATCAAATAATCAATCATGTAAGCAAGAAATTTGAAGGCATGAGGAAGAGGGAAGACATCCTGCTAGAAACCTCTCTGCCGATTCTGAATCTGAGCTTGGACCAGGGCATATTGTTGGGGTCCCTGCTGCTGGAATACTTGGGTCTGAGGCGGCAATGGCCTCGGAGGCTGGTACTGCTGCTGCACTGGTGCTGGTGCTGGTCTCCCTTAACGAGGAACTAGTCTGGGCCGATGACGAACTGGCCCTATTCGGACAGGACCCTATCTTGTGGTCTGGAGCCCCACAAGCCAAACACAATCCCTGTGCTCTGCGACACTCCGAAACAACGTGTCCTGGCTTCCCATAATGAGTGTAGCCCACTGCGGAAGACTGCTTCTGCTTCTGTTGCTGAGGGGACGTGACCGACGTCACTGAGGTCGCCTGCCTCGGAGTTCCAATTGTCAAAGCCCTAGCTGCCGGGGCTGGTGCTAAAGACTGGGTCATCTGGCCGTGAGATTGCTTCAGACCCCCGGTCCTGTCCACGATTCTGTAGGAGGTATACTCGTGCCTCCTGGCTGCCCTCAATATCGCATCAAAAGTCTGATGCTCAAACTGCTCCACTGCCAATAAGATCTCGAGATGGAGCCCCTGCTGGAACCGCTGGGCTCTGTCGAACTCGGTTGCCACCAAAGTGGGAGCAAACCGACTAAGCCTGGAAAACTCGGCCGCATACCCATCGACCGTCCTGCCCATCTGCTTCAAATTGGTGAACTTGGTCTGAAGATCGTACCGAGCCACCGCATCGAAGTACTTGGTCTGGAATCTCTCTCTGAATACTGTCCAAGCAATGGGTGCCGATAATCTAACGGCCTGCGCCGTCCACCAGCTGCGGGCAAGATCCAATAACTGCAGGCACACCGCGGCCACCTTCTCGTCTTTCGGAGTCCTGGCTGCCTCTAGAATCACTTCTGTATCCTGAAGCCAAGCATCTGCGGTGATAGCATCTTCGCTGCCATCGAAGAATGGAGGGTTCAGGCACTTGAAACTGTTCGCTGCACTGTTCCCATGATGTCCACCTCTGCCTAGAGCATCTGCCACTGCCTGATGCAAGGCATCTCCTCGACGGTCTTGGAAAGCTAACAATGTCCTGATGAGACCCACCAAAGTGCCATCATCAGGCTCTGCAGGCTGGACGGGCTGAACTGGTGGCTCTGGACCCTCAGTAGGCATAACTCTGGAAGCTACTCCTGAATGCTGGACTTGATCCCCAGGTTGCTGCTGGTCCACGGGAGGTGCTCCGCCTTACTGATCGACAGGTCCAGGTACAATGCCGCTGAAGAAGACGACATAGGGAACAATAAGAAAGGACCAGGATAGATCAACGATTACAAGCATGTGATCAGGACAAGGATTTTCAGGGATTCAGAGAACACGAACAGAGATCAAGGGCGAGTATTGATTGAGACATCTATTCGGTAAACCCTCACATATCTTGATTTATAGGACCTGCATGGGCCACCACTTAAACCATGTCACGCCCCAGAACCAGAATACTGGAGAGCGGGGGCAGACATAGCCAGCTACGTATAATGAAATGGAGTCTATCTCACCATACAGTCACGGCTGTCTAGGTATATGAGGGTTTATCTACAATCCATCAGTCTCTTATGGTCAATAACAAGCCTAATGTCTCAATCATAAGCAAGCAAATAAATGTTACAAGATGTAAGATCACCAAATATACAATAGTAAGGTGTCCCCAACATTACATATTCAGCTGATTATGAAGCTAGTCGTTATTAAATGTCAAGACTAGCAAGAGTTTTAGTCATACATGATCAATCCTAGATTGCCAATCATGTTACAGCCCGTAGGCAGACAGTAAGTAAAATGTACACGAGCTAACACTTGCTCGGAGGCTAAATGCCTAAAAAGAATAATTTTACAATAGAGTGGAAGAGCCAAAATAAATCCACTCGTTGCCAGGATTCCTTCTAGTGGTCACCATCCGACTGAAAAGTCGGTAGATCCCCTGGGGTTATTCCAAAATCTGTCCATACAAAACCAGCTGGGTCAGATCCCAGAAAGAGCAAGTGCCACAAAAGAGGCTTCACTTAAGAATTAAAACCAGCACATCAGGAAATATATATTAAAGCAGTTAAAAGAACTTGAAGTAAAAGAATAACAACAGTCATAATGGAGTACGAGGGAAACATTCAAGTAGCCAGGTCACAACCCTTAAACCAAACGAGGACCGAGGTTGTAACCCTTCACCTGAATAGAACTCCGTCTCCAAACTCGTTGGTAAGTTAAAACATAACAAGCATGACAGGCGATATACGATGAGATAACCATGGGACTATTCAGATAACCAGGTTACAACCCGTAAACCAAACAAGGACCGAGATTGTAACCCTTCGTCTGAACAGAACTTGGTTTCTTCCACCATTTATCGGCAAAATAAAATAAGAAAACAGGTCATGTAACAACCTTGTACAGGATCAAGACAAGACTAGACAGGTTATACCTCATCCAATCAATCACGGCCAAGCAATAAGTACGGCTTGATACTTTAACTAACTAGGATTATCACAGGCCTAGTTACTAGCAAGATACAATGAGATGTTCCATAGCCACAAGTCCTGCAGACCATCCAGGTTATCCAGGTCGAATATGAGTACAATAAGGGTGCAACACATGACAGTGTGCTGGAAATGTGCCCTACTCGACGGCAGGCTACAGATCCCAAGTGGGGCACCCAGATAACGGGATTGCCTGTAGCTGGGGAAATCTTTTTATGACTACTGGATTATTCTAGTTGTTAGCCTTAGTCGATTTCAGTGGGTACCCCTGACCGTGGTACTCAGGGGTCCCCGTCCTAGACATGATGCAAGACAAGACTGGTTTATTTGTACAAGCACAATCGTCCACGGTGTCCAGGTCATTCATACTGGTCATGTCAGGTTAGCCGTCGCAACAACATTTCGAGAAGTACCATGTCAGGTTTATCATGTCAAGAGTGCGCCACGGCGGCCACTATCAAGAATTATCATGTCAAGTTTGTCAGGAGTACGCCACGTCGGGCCACTATCATGTCAAATTATTTCATTCATTTAAGAAATAGCAAGCTATTAAGTGGGGTCGTCGCAATTTAGGCCAGAATAGAAAATACACAATAGCAGTCAGAAACTTCATGAAAGAAACTTGCATAAAATAATTAAATAACATATTCTGAAAGCCAAGGAAAAGATCTACAACTTTCATGTTGGGAGTGGGAAGAAATTCTGACCACAATTCAGGCAAATAAAATATTTAAACAATCAAAGTGGACCCCATGCAGCCCAAAAGTGGGAGAACATACATGCGGCCAAAGAAATCAAACTGCTACCAAGCAGCTAAATAATGCATGCAAACCGCACGCAAGCTTATGCGGCCAGCAAAGCTCATGCGGCCAACAAAGCACATACGGCCAGCAAAGCACATGCGGCCAAGAGAAATAAATAGACCAAAGCCATCAAGTAAGACAAAGGATAGTGGGACCCTCATTAAATGCAAACTTACATTCAAGCAAAAGAAAAGGGCATGTGGCCACTCGAGTACAGAGGCCATGTGGGACCCAATAATTAATGCAGTAAGAAAAGGTTCACGTGAACCATTTAATCAATGGTTCACGTAGCCAAGCAATGATTACATTATATTATAATATGCCATCCAAGTACATAAGGCCTTGCGGCTACAATTGAATAATAGGCAAAGCAAATTGCTTTAAGGTTAATGCAACATTTAATGCCATTAATATAAGCATAGAAATGCTTTAAGTCCAAATAGCATTTAATGCTTATTATTATAAAGCATGGAAATGCTTTCAATCCAGGAAGCATTTAATGCTTAATATTATAAAGCATGGAAGTGCTTTCAATCCAGGAAGCATTTAATGCTTAATATTGCAAGCATGCAAATGCTTTCAATCCCATGCGGCTACAACAATTAGTAGCCATGATGCTACTAATATTACTAAGTTACAATTAAAAGCCATACGGCCAGCTTTAAAATTCTCATGCGGCTAAAACATTTATAAATTCATGCGGCTCTCCACTACATTATATGCATGCAATTGCAAGCTGTACGTGGCAATTATTATTAGGCCTTGCCCAAATTAATATGCTGGCTAATAAATGCAACCATGTCAGGAAGCAAACAATGCTGCCATGCCCATGCGGCTAAGCAAGATTCCTGCGGCCAAAATGCAAGCTAGCAATAATTTATGTTGCCAATCAGAGAAGATGCTCATGGAAATACCATGGCTTCTCTGTACCACCCAACTTCCCACCGGAGACCAAATTTGGACTTCCATCGGTCAAATTTGGATAGAAGGAAATTCTCTACCACATGGAATTATTTGTTTACAAAAATATGCAAGTCTGGTAGATCAAAACCCACAAAAACGAAAATACCACAAAGCTAGATCTACAAGAAATTAGCCATGGAAATGGAAAATGTTAAATACTAAAGTTGGTTAGAAACACATGAGGAAGACAATAGAACAATAAAAATGGAGTTCTTCCATGAAGCAAGTTGCACTTGCCTAAGCTCTCCACTCTCTCAGGTTGGTGGAGAAGTAATGGTGGGGAAGAAGAAAGTTAATATGGAGAGAGAAATGTGTGGTAGGATATTTAATGAAGGTGGTGGTAGGTGGGAGTGGTTTGGTTCACATAAAATCAAGCAAAACTGAACCAAGCCAAACAAACCGAACCGAACCAAGATAAACCAATCAGTGAAATGCCAAAATAAATCAAGCAGGGAGTCATACAATACGGGTCAAAATACGTACACGTATTCCAAATACGTAATACGAGATATGGGTATTACATAAACTATAGTTGATGGCCTCCCCCACCAATTTGGTGATGGATGGAGGTAGCCAACTTTTAGCTAAATTTTAGACTGATGAGAAATGTGTTACCTTTGAGTCTAAAATCTACAAATTAACAATGATGACTGTGATGGTGAATCCTTGGAGCCAATTTTTTTGACACGCTGCAGTATAAGTTTTTTTTTATGATACACTGCAGTATAATGACTGTGATGGTGAATCCAGTTTTTGTATGGCCACATTTCAGTTTACAAGGAAACTGTCCTCTCCTAGCAGCAGAAATGCATACTACCAAACAGCCCTATGATACACAGCAGTATCAGTATCAGTTTCACTATTTTTTTTCACTTTCAATTCTTGATATTAAGTATCAGTATCAGTTTAAGTATTTTTTCCAGTTTCAAGTCTTGATTCCAGTTTCAGTTCTTCATATTAAGGTGACACACAGGTTTTTGTATGAAACACATTCAGTTTTTGTTTGATACACATTTTAGTTTTTTTTTAGTATGGGTTTTTGAATGATATAATGGGCTATGATGTTCAGTTTATATTTGCTCTATTATACAATCTTCATTAGCAGTGTCAGTTTTTGAATGATACACTGCCCTATGATGGTACTGCTGCCTCTATATGTCAGTATCAATTTTTTGAGCATCAGTCTTTGGGTTTTATTTTTGAAGATCAGTTTTAGGGAGTAGCATTTCGGGTTTGTTTTTTGAGTACTAGTTAAGCTGGTTTATATATATATCAATTTTTTGTTTGTTTTTTTGAGTATCTAATATGATGTCATTATATCCTCCATGGCTTCTTAGTATCAGTTTATTTAGGACTGCAAATGAGCAAGCCGTTCGCGAGCTGCTCGAAGCTCGGATCGATGAAAGCTCGTTTGAGCTCTGTTCGTTTAGTAAACAAGCTGAGCTCAAGCTTCATTTTCGAGCTCATTTAATAAACGAGCCAAGCTCAAACTTACAGGTACTCGGCTCGTTTGAGCTCACGAGCTGGCTCGTTTAGAAGCTCGTTTAGGAGCTCGTTTGTTCTTTGTAAATTCTAATTTTACATATGTTTGTATAACAATATGGTTGTGTGCATTATATATTTATATGTCCTTAATAATTAATATTAATAAACTTTTTAATTTTTTATATAAATAAATTATTAATATTACAGGTACTTGAATTCAAAATCATGTACTTGATACTAATGAACTTTTTTAATGAACTTGAAATAAAGTTGAGCAAGCTCAAAATTAAGCTTAACGAGCTTGATTTGGAGCTTATCGGGCTTGTTTATCAAGCTTGAATCAAACTTGCTTATCAAGCCAAGCTCGAGCTCAAACCAAGCCAAGCTCAAGCTTAATATAACACAAGCTCAAGCTCTAAAATAAAAAACTTATCAAGCTCGAGCTCGAGCTCGAACTCGATTAATTCTAGTCAAGCCAAGCTCAAGCTTACAAAAGCTTGGCTCGTTTGCAGCCCTAAGTTTATTGAGTATCAATTCAAGATGGATGAGTATCATTTTTTTTAGTATCTAGTTCAGTTCAAATTTTTAAGTATCATTTTTTTGGCTATTCCAGTTCACTGCTACCTCTATATGTTGCTATATCCAGTTTAGTTTGGTCTATATGAGGCTATATCCAATTTTTATGACTAATTCTCTGAGCCCAAACATATATGCTACTGCTGCTATTTTGGTATTTTTTGTTGAGTATCAGTGATCTATTGATGAGTATCAGTCCTCTATTGCTGCCTATATTGGAACCCAAAATACTGCTTTCATTTTTTAGATACTAATGTTGTTGTTTGCGTGTGGCAAAGCATTTGGCATGTTATTTCTCTATGGATTAATGTATTATTTGGGAATGCAAAGCTTATTCTGGAAGATGTCTGTATAATTTGTTTCGATTACATTCAGTTGGATTTTTGTTTGGATTGTTATTGCCGGGGCACAATTTTTCGACGGAAAACAGAGAATTTGAAACAATTGTAAGAACAATGTTCCAACACAACACTTCTAGGAAGGTTGTGCAAGTATAACGAAGATCTAAAAAGATCTCGTTATTATATTACGAGAATCTAAAAAGATTTCGTAATCCACAGCAGCATATGATATACGAGAATCTGAGAAGATTTTATAATCACAGCAGCGAAGAAGATGACAGGCAAGAGATGGAAGATGGCCTGCTGGGGTGAATGATCACCGTTGCTCAAAGCTATATTCGCCCCACACGAATAGCTTCCAGGAACCAGCAAGTTCGTCGGAGAACTTTGGAACACTTCTGCTCTTCTGACTCCTCGGATCGTACACGGACTCCCGTGCAAAAGCAACGCTGGTACAAGGCTTCTCTTCTCTCTCACAGACTCTGTTTACTTGTGTTAAGAAACACTTATAAACTTTTATGACTCTCTGAATGTGTTCTGTATTATATATATGTCTGTGAGAGAGAAGAGACCTTATATAGGCCCGAGTAGCAACTGTCCGGTTAGCACAACATTCGGGACGTGGTAATAACCACTCCGAACGTGCAGTAACCGCTCAGATCATGCATAGGCACGATCTGAAGCAAACTGTACCACTCTAGCAACCCGCGCGCCTTGTACCTTGCGCACAGAGCCACTTGTGCCATACGCCTTGTGCACCTTGCACACCTTGTGCCACATGCACAACGTGCACATTGTGCCACTTGTGCAGCCTGGCGCAACCTGTGCACAAACTGGTGCAACCTGTGTACAGCCTGGCGCAAACTGGCGTAACCTGCGTGCAACCTGGCGCACAACCTGGCGCGCAACCTAGGCCGCGCAACCTGTGCCGTGCAACGTGGCACGCAACTTGGCCGCACAAGTGGCTCGCGTAACGAGTGCAACTAAAGCGTACTATGCGCCTAGCGACGATGCTGACGTGCTAAGTACAAAGTGCACCAACAAAATGCTATATTATGCCTCATGAGCCCATGAGCCCGAGTCCGAGTCCGAGTTCGAGTCCGAGTCGCTAAGCCCCTACAGGGCTTAGCTCCCATGAAAATAAATTTCCCAAGAGCAAAAAGCATTAATACTTTTAATTGTTGATTTAGCCTTTTTCCATTAGTAAAATAACCCCACATGGCACACCCATGTGCACCTCCATACCACATGTGCATCTCTAAACTAGCATAGCTAATATATAGAGATACAACTTCTTTGGCCTAGCCGATGTGGGACTAAAGTTTCTAAACACAAAGGCCAAAACCCAACAATCCTCCACATATCTCTATATATGGGTATAAGTGTTCCCCACAGTAACTGTCCATCATACATTAGGAGAGATGTCGCTGACGACTTGAATCTTCCCGCATGGGTCAAACAACAGACTATAATACAAAAATGGACTAAGCCTTGAATTCTGCATCATAGCTGAAATTCTTTTCACTCACATAATATAGTTACATATGCTTCTGGCTACACATTGAAGGCCCTGTGTCAGCCTGATTTTAGTGTATAATTTTGGGCGTCTACAAGTTTACCCTCAAGAGACGGCATGTTATCTCTTTGTCCATACACTATAGGTGAGTTCATTTATAAAGAGACATGGCATGAAGCGCTTTGCGCTTCCCTTGCGGTGCTACGCCGCTATGACATGGCTTAAAGCCGAGGCCTTACCCCGTACCGAAAACCTCATCGTAGTGTCATACTACTGTAGCATGAGGCAACCGCCTCTTTGTAGTGCCAAACTATCCAGCATGAAGCCTTAGGCTCCCTTGCGGTGTTACGCCGCAACGACATGACTTACAAGGCCGAGGCTTTATCCCTAACCGGGTTCCTCATCGTGGTGTCGTGCCACTGTAACATGAGAAACTCCTCCTCTTTGTAGTGCTGACTACACCCCTCTTTATTTTAACATACAATATTAGGCTAACTGCCTATTTGCGGTGCTACGCCGCTGTGACTTGGCTTGCAAAGCCGAGACATTACCACATGCCTGGAAACCTCATGGTGGAGTCACCCCACAGTAGTATGGAGTTTCACTCCTTGTATTGATGTTCTACCGTACTTCCTGTAAAGCACACCAGGCATTCACTCTGCCTGTGAACTCATTAAGGCATTTAAGCCAACCTTCCTACAGGATCCGTTTTCCGTAGAAAACAACAGTAGACAACAGTGGTTATAGGCCCGTAACCTCTCCATGTCCAATAGAACATGTATCCACCATTTCTGATATTCTTCCGATTAGTGGTCCTCCCTTGAACCAAAAGCTAGATGCCTAGTAGATTTCTCTTTGAACTATTAGCATAAAACTTTATGGTAGGAATACAATAATACAATATCAGAATGCCTTCAAACCCATTTTACAAGCTGTATCATCGACCAGCTGGCGCTTGAGGCCCTTCGTGAACGGATCCGCCAGGTTCTTCTGACCCCGAACATCAATCACTGCAATAACACCTCTCTTGATAAGATCATATACTGCCATGTGCTTCAACCGCATAGTCCTCTTCTTTCCGTTGAAGATGTCATTTGATGCCACCGTCGCAGTCGCCTGGTTGTCGCAGTATATCGGTATCGTCGATATTTGTGCCCCAACCACTGGAAGATCATATATGAGCTTTCGAAGCCATTCTGCTTCCTCGGCCGTGGTATCAAGTGCAAAGAACTCAGATTCCATGGATGACCGCGAGAGCATAGTCTACTTTTTAGACTTCCACGATATAGCAGCTCCACCCATTATGAAAATGAATCCACCTGTGGACCTCTCGCTCTCCACCTCTGAGCACCAGCTGGCATCACTAAAGCCTTCCACTACCGATGGATCTCCGCTGTAGTACAGTACATATGTCTGAGTCTTCTTGAGATATCTCATAACCCGTTTCACAGCTTTCCAGTGTTCAACACCTAGGTTGCTCATAAAACGACTCAGCATTTCCACGACGAAAGCTATGTCAGGCCTTGTGGCAGTAGTAGCATACATTAAACTCCTGATTATGCTTGTATACTCCAGCTGCCTGACACTTTTCCCTGAATTAGGCTTCATCTTCATATCACACCTGTACGGTGTATCGATCCCTGGAAGATCCCGATACCCATAACGAGTGATCATTTTCTCAATATAATGAGACTGTGACAGCGCTAGTCCAGTGTCTGTCCGAATGATCTTAATCCCTAAGATCATATCAGTTTTCTCCAAGTCCTTCATACTGAACTTGCTCGAGATGAATTTTTTTGTCTCCGTGACACAGCTTATATCCGTACCTAGGATAAGCATGTCGTCCACGTACAGACAAACGATCACACCTCTTCCATCAGCGAACTTCGTATAAACACACTTGTCCGTCTCGTTGACCATGTAGCCATTTGACCTTATAACTTTGTCAAATTTCTCATGCCACATCTTGGAAGCCTATTTAAGATCGTACAAAGATTTTACCAACTTGCAGACTTTGTCTTCAAGACCCTTGACGATAAATCCCTCTGGTTGTTGCATATATATCTTTTCGGTCAGCTCGCTATTTAGGAAAGCCATTTTCACATCCATCTGATGTATCACCATCTTATGTATTGAGCAATCAACATTCTGATGGTGGTTATCCGGGCTACTGGAGCATACATGTCAAAGTAGTCAATCCCCTGCTTCTGAGAAAACCCCTTGGCTACCAACCTGGCCTTGAACTTGTCAATAGTTCTGTCTGCTTTCATCTTCTTCTTGAAGATCCATTTGCATCCGATGGGTTTCGCTCCTTCAGGAAGATCAACCAACACCCAAGTATTATTTGAGGTGATAGAATCAATTTCATTGTCAATCGCCTCCTTCCAGAAAACTGTGTCTCTAGTCTTCATCGCCTCATTATAGGTAAGCGGATCAGCTTCCACATGATAGGTGACAAAGTCACTTCCAAAGTCCTTCGGCCTCCTCATACGCTTAGTTGATGGCTTAGCTTGTTCTGGTTCAATCGTTGTTTCAACAACAACATCTTCTTAGACCACATCTTCATTGAAGACTTCAGTTTCCTGCGCACCCTCAATGTTCTTCGGTACATCCGCAAGAACAATATTCTTGTGCCTTGCAAATTTGTCTTCAAAATATTCTGCGTTGCGAGATTCAATGATATAATTTGACTCAATATCAAGAAATCTTCGAGCATCACTCTTCTCGGCATACCCCAAGAAGATCGTCTTAGTAGTCCTTGTCCCAAGCTTCTGAATCTTCAGATCTGGAAGCTTGACATATGCCAGACACCCCCACACTCGAATGACATTCAAGTTAGGTCTGACCTTGAACCAGAGTTCATGAGGAGTAATGTCTGAAGTTGCATGAGGTACTCAATTTAGAATAAAAATGGTCGTCAATGCAGCTTCTCCCCAGTAGCACTTAGGAAGGCCAGCAGTCAACAATATTGAGTTAATTATTTCTGTTAATGTTCTATTCTTTCTCTCTGCTACTCCGTTTGATTGAGGAGAGTACGGAGCCGTAGTCTCATTGACAATTCCATGTTCTTTGCAGAATAATGCGAATTCATGAGACCTGTACTCCCCACCTCGATCACTTCTTATTCTTTTGAGTTGTTGTCCAGTCTGCCGCTCAGCTTCAGCTCTGAACTCCTTGAACTTCTCGAATGCTTCGTCTTTAGCCTTCAGCAAGTAGACGAACGCATACTTTGAGAAGTCATCGATGAAGGTTATGAAATACTTCATCCCGGCCTTTGTAGAGAACTGTTTGAAGTCACAGATATCGGAGTGTACTAACTCCAGAAGATCTGTACTTCGATTAACCCGAGGAAAGGGTTTCCTTGTGATCTTTGTTTGAGCACAAACTTCACATTTCTCTACCTTACCCCCACACTTGGAGATAAGTCCTAGACTAGAAATTCTGTTTATTCGTTTACAATGAACATGTCCTAGCCTATTATGCCAAAACTCAAGAGTATAAGCAGAAAGAGTGATTGCATTAATTACATTAATTATATTGGACTAATTTACAAGCTAAATTTTGAACATTTCTTCGGTATAAAAAGCTTTCCTAAAATATGTTCCCTTGATAGACATCACTATCCGACCAGCATTGATGTCCATCCTGAGGCCTGCATTGCAGAATAGGCCTCCTGAGATCAGGTTCTTGGCGATAGCAGGTACGTGTTTCGCGCCTTGAAGCGTCAGAGACTTGCCAGAAGTCAGCTTCAATACCACTGTTCCAATCCTGAGCACTTCAGCTTGTGCATGGTTCGCCATCATAACCACTTCAGAAGTAGGTGTATAGGTGGTGAACCACTCCTTGTTGGAGCAGACATGGCAGGAGGCTCCAGTGTCTACCCACCAGTCAGAGTCGGTCCCTACCGTATCAACCTGCGCAATCATAGCAACAACGTCAGTGATCATAGATACCTTACTAGGCTCTCCTTGCTCTGATTGCTTGGTCTTTGCTTTGCATTCATTCTTGAAGTGACCCTTCTTGCCACACTTGAAACAAGGCATATGAGACTTTGCCTTCTTTCGCTTGAAGGAAGTCCCCTTCACGTTCAGATTGTTAGGGTCATTCTTCTTGCTGTGGGAAGCCGCCTGCTTTTCCCTTGGTTCCTTGGTATGAACAAGATTGGCGTTAGCCAATTGTTTGGACAGTATGTCCACCTTCAGTTGAGCCCGCATCTGGTCCTCAACATAGATTTTCTGCAAGAGATCTTCAAGGCTGATCTCAAGCTTCTTCCGATGCATGTTTGCATAGAACTTACTCCCCCCAGCGGGGAGCTTTGAGACAATCCCTCCAACAACAAAATTGTCGGGGAGGGACATCGCCTCGTCTTCCAACTTTTGTCGCAGCTTCAGAAATTCTTTTACCTGCGGCAATATGGACTTCTCGTCCTCAAAAAGCTATTTGTGATATTTTTCAACCACAAATATCTTGCTCATATTCTTGTCTTCTTCGTACAGTTTTTCAGAGACTCCCATATGTCTCTGGCAATTGTCTTCTTACTGTAGGATTCTGTTAGGGAATCCCCCATAGCATTCAGGATAAGCAGCCTGCAAATGCTATTCTCCCTTCTCCACTTGGCCTGAAGTTTAGTAGCCGCAGTAATGGCGGCAGCAGACCCAGTATCTGGAACAGTAGGTTCATCTTCAAGAAGCACGTGATCAACGTCTCTGAGTTGAAGAGTGAGATAAACTTTCCTCTTCCAAACTTGATAATGCTCTCCATTAAACTTTTCTAACTTACAGAAGTCAGTATTGAGGAGTGAAGTGTTTACAAAAATAAAAAGTCTTTTATTTCACAAACTTTGTAAGAAGATTACAATTGAATTCTGGAAAAGTACAACTATAGGAATCTGATCTGAAGACGATCGCTTTATCCCTTGGACAATGTAAACTTTGAAGACGATAGCCTCTGAAGAATACAGCAGCACTTGGGCAAGAACTCCTGATCTCTGATGATAATAATGATCTGATCCCCTTAATGAAGGACTTGAAACTCTATTTATAGAGTTCTGGAAATAACTAATTTGTAGTTATTCTGGATTGTGCATGCTGAACTGCGCTGGTGACAGACTGCGCAAACAGTGAACTGCGCTGGTAGTTACTCGATCGTGGGCCAACTGTATTAGACGCGTGGTATTATTTGATTGAAATACGCTTGGTTGTGTACAGGAAGCTGCCACGTGTTGAGCAATTGATGGCATGTAAGCCACGTACAAAATGTCAGTTATCTTGATGGATCGTGCCACTTGAACAGTGCTAGCTTCAGACTGCGCTGGAATCGAACTGCGCTGAAGAGGATCTGGCAGACTGCGCTTCGGTTGGGCTGGCAGACTGCGCTGACTTTTGGCAGCTGGACCGCGCTAGGATTTGGACAGCTGTCCTAGAATACAGCGTAGCTCGAGAAACGAAGAGGCTTCTCGCCTTTCGGGCTGTCAGTTGTTAGAAGATCTGATTTTGTGTCAGGTGTTTCACTTAACAAAATGCCTAAAAATTGGCTTTTGAAAATAAAACGAGAAAAAGTACAAAAAGTACAAATTGTTCTGGGAAGTATTGCTATGGAAGTCTGATCTGAAGGCGATCACTTTGTTCCTTGGACCATACGATGATGATGAAGATCACTGCTAGAAGATGAACAACTGGAAGAACTAAGTCACCAGAAAGGTATCAACACACTTGGGCACTGATGGCGAGGTCGAATGCTTTCCTGCTTTGCTTCACTCTGTTCTGGAAGAAAGGTTGAAGAAGAATGCTCTGGAAAATCAAAATTTCTGGGCACTGATCTCTATGTATTCTCCTTTGTCTCCCTCTGTGTGTCTCCTATATAAAAAAAATAAGTCTATTTACAGACTTGACTTTTTGTGCATAAAATTCAGCAAAATCCTGTCTTTACGCTGGTAACTGCCACCCATAACTGAAGTCATCCTCTACATACGTTGACACGTGTCCCATTATCTCAATAAGAATAGGATGCACGTACACACGTTCTTCGAGATATGTGGCATGAAAGCCACGTAGGCAAACCACGTTCCAAAGTAGTCAGGAAGGACCGGGCGTAAAAACAACCAAAATATACTCTGAGCGTAAAGTAGTAGACTAGGCGTAAAATAGCCCTAAAATGGGCTTCTCGCGTAAAGTGGTTGATAAAACAACCTTGAGCGTAAAAGTAGCCCAAATAAACTTTATGCACACGTCAACTTTGAGCGTAAAAAGCTCATATAGTATTCATGCGTAAAAGAAGCCATCCTGTGAGCGTAAAATAGCTCAGTCCACATACTAAACGATAATATTGGTTTCTGTGTAAAACAAATCCCTTCGAATTCTGTGTTATACGCTGTCAATAGATCTTTATGTCAGACCCATTATAATTTTATATTAAATGCATGATTTGACAACCTGTCCTTGGCGTAAAGTGGTTGGCGTGTCCCTGGCGTAAAGTAGCTGATCTGTCCCTGGCGTAAAGTAGCTGACTTGTCCCTGGCGTAAAACAGCTCATTTGAGTGTAAAGCTCTATCTCTTTAACTCAGTCTCTGAAGCACTTTTTACGCTCCTACAAGACTCCCTTCAAAGTTTTCAAATATTTTCAAAATTTGAAATACTTTGAACAGAAGCGTAAAATTCGGGTTTTGACCAGTCAGCATAAAATTTGGGATATCCAGCGGTCATTCGCGTAAAAATATGGATATCCAACAGTCGGCGTAAAAATAGGGATTTCCAACAATCGGCGTAAAAATAGGGAATTTGAA
Organism: Iris pallida; assembly: GCA_029216955.1. Classification (NCBI taxonomy): domain Eukaryota; kingdom Viridiplantae; phylum Streptophyta; class Magnoliopsida; order Asparagales; family Iridaceae; genus Iris; species Iris pallida. Next base: position 18,113,217 of record JANAVB010036419.1, on the reverse strand, counting down.
CCGATTCAAAATCTCTTATAAATAGAGCTTTTCGAGTTCGATAAGGACTTTACTTGTCTCTTTGCAATCCCGAATCTCTTTGCCCCCCTTTCTTCGAAATCTCCCTCACTTTAACTCGATGGCTCCCAAGAAAACCGCTGCCGACAACAAGGGGAAAAAACCCGCCGTTGACTCTTCATCGGCCGACCGGGAACAAACTCCCATTCGGTCATCGACACCACTCCGACAACCCAATCCCGCGTAGCTCCACCTATGAAGGGTAAAACCCTATCTTTTCGCCGGAACATTCATCGGAGAAGAAGAAGACAACCTGAACTTTCAGATTTCACGCCCACGTCATTCGTGTTAGCGTAGAAACTGAAATAACAAAATACGCCCACGTTGTATGTGTCAGCGTAAAAAGAAATACGCCCACATTATACGTGTCAGCATAAAATTCGACTTACGCTCATGTCTATTCATGCCAGCGTAAAATTTTTAAATACGCTCACTTTAGCATGTGCTAGCGTAAAATGAAAAAACTTTGTAAAACAAAGACCTTTTTTACACTTTAAAATTTTTAATCAATTTTAGTAAGCGTAAAAGTCAATGTCTTTACTCATAAAACTTCAAATTAGATTTCTCACTAACTTGATCTTTTTTTCCTTTTGTCAGTGGATTTACAAGCTCATCCTCTTGAAGAAGTTTTTGGCTCATCAGCGGGCATGGTGGGTTCGAACTATCTGGAGGATTTATCTCATGTCAAATTTCCTCAATCCAACCCCGAATACCCTGCAGCGAGAGCACAGCTGATATCTGCCCAAGGAGATAGGATGCTATTATCCATGATCGACGGGGAAGTGCTGGTGTCACTGGACAATCAGCAATTCTTAAAGGCAGCTTTCTTATTCGGGGATGCGATAGATTTCAAATCGCAAACTCATCCCAAAAAGGAGGCTTGGGTATTTAGATCTGGAGAAAGGGTGATGTATCTCCCTGACATGGACAGGGATTACCCTTTATCTGCTTTCTTCCATGTTAGCCATCACCGTCAAATGCTATGGAATTTGACTCCCAATAGCTATGATAGACCGGGTAGGATCATTTTCAGAAGAGAGAGAGCAAATGACATGGGTTATCACATTAGCACTCCCTGTGGTGGTGTCATTCCATTTTTTGGTCTATTGTCCGGGTTTACACCGAGTGAGGACTCACTTCTCATCCAGCCGGTACAAATTACCATGTTCATAAATAAATTTCTAAGGGAAGGAGTCTTATATCCTCAGACCAAACCTAGGCTGACAGGGTGGCTAACCCCTTACAGTAGTAACTGGATTCAGATCAGTAATTGGGTCATGAAGTATTTTAAAACAGAATTAGACGATATCGGCCTGTATGAAGCGGTGGCCTCTACCAGTTATGGCATTCCACCGAACAGCAACTTATTCCTAGCTTTACTGGAATTGTATATGAGTTCGACAGGAACTTTTGCAACTCCACACGGCAAAATGGGCCTTGCTTTGCATGAGATGCAATTCATCTCGAAGCTGCCGATGGGCGAATTCCCTTATGAAGAATACATTCCTTCCAATCGGGAATTAGCAGAAGTTTGAGAGAAGAGCCCTGAACTGGTGCAAGTCTATGAAGAACTTATGTGCCATTATCTGATTTGTACCAGTATGTACGAAACTGGGTCACATTTGGCATACATAACCAAATGGACAACCTATCTATTTTACCATGAAAATAGAGTGTCCAAGACTGAGAAGAGCAGGTTTCGAGAAGACAAAACTCAAACCATTAAACCTTGCTCAATAATTCTTGCAGATGTAATCCAAGAGTTGATGGCTTCACAGAAAGCTCGCGACCAATATCTGTCTACCAAAACCGGAGACATCCCTGTGGGGACTGAGGCTTTAAGCTACCTGAGGCAGGATAGTCAGAAAATGTTAAAGAAGGCCTTGCTGGCAGGCTTTCTATCCTTATGGCTACGAAGATGGGTCGTACCAGGGATACTGTGGACAGGATTCACCGCAACATATTGTGGCCAGCGGTATGTTTAGTATTCAAAAACAGAATCAACCTGCTGTCGGCAATGGTATGCCGAATAAATGCAGGTTTACGGACTTTCGGTGAAGAGATGATTAATAATGCTCCTCATCGAGACAATTTTCCAAGGGTGGAGCTACCCTACACCTATCTGATGGGTTGGTTACTACACCACAATTGCAATTTGCTGCCACCGGGCCCTGAGGATGAAGCGAGGATTTTCCTCCAAAAATTTAGCAAATCCACATGGAGAGCTACAACAGTGGCAGACACCCGAGCAGCATTAAATTACTCTCAAGGCTGGAACTTCTTCTGCACAAGGCCACCAGTTCCAGCCGACTGCCTTGGCGTGCAATTTGAAGATAGAGTAGATAAATCAGCTTTATTGCCAAGATCTGTCTTCCGATGGCTGGCGTACATCAGACCCTCCCATCTGATGTACATGAATGAAGATTACTGCGCGTTTGAGCCTTACCTACCAAGTAGGTTCGCTCGCCAGTTTGGATATGACCAACTTCACGTTGGCAATCCTTCCACCAGCTTCTATCATTATGGAAAGCTGATTGACGGTGCACGAGCATGGAGATATTTCAGCACTGCATGTACTGGTGCTAGATTCACCATATCTACAACCACTAGTACAACTGAGCTACGTATACTTCACTCGTATGCTCGTTTTTATACATCCATTCGCTCCTTCGAAGACGGTTATAGTATGCAAGAAAGTCTGCGATGGGCCCAGGAGGGAAATATTGAAGAACCCATCAGAATAACTCCTGATGTACCAGACAATACTTCTGCTATAGATGAATTTCTGGCAGTAATTCCTAGAGGAGCTGGGAAAATAGCCGCGGGACCAATAGTTATTGGAAAAACCCACAAACGAAAGCAGACTACAACTACCACTCTTCTAGTGAACTCTCCTGAGAAGAAGAAGAAGATTACTACTAAAGGGCCTTCCAAACCCAAAGCCTTTATTCCAGAAGATGACATCTCGGTCGAAGAGGACCAATTTGTTGCTTCCCCTTCAGTCCATCCAGGAGAAGGGTCTTCAACACCTCAACCATCAGCAGCATCAGAAGTTGTAAAATTTTTATCTCCTGGACGCCTTAGCTCCTCACTCCATTTATCTTTGCCTCGAAAGGTACAAGTTACGGAGGATGCTACTGCTGCACACATTGCTGATCGAGACCGTATCCCATCAGACGAGCCGGCTCTCAACTTTGACGATGATGACTGGGATGGTGATTATGATTCATACCTTGAACAACACGCACATATTCCAGGTACTACGCAAAACCTATACGGAATTATGTATCATGATTTTGTATATTAACTTATTTTGTTCATTTTGTAGATACCATCATTGCACCAAAGCCTGTGGCTCCTCCTCATCCTCAAGAAGATATCCATGAGAAAAACGAGAAATCTGATGAAGAAGCTTCTTCTTCAGACGAAATAGAAGTAATCCAACCAGAAGATGAGCAACTAGAAGTACAGAAAGAGCTTGAAGCAGAGGTTGAAACAGAGGTTGAAGCAGAGGCTCAGCCCGAATTATCTTCTCGTATTGATGACCGAAAAAAAGAACAAGCTGCAGAAAAACCAACTGCAGACCATGAAGCAGCTGTTGAGGGAGGAACTGGCCTCGATGAAGAACTTGAAGTACCTCTAGAGCCTGAACAGTCAGAAGTCAAAGGAGATGATGGAGGCATAGTCAAATTACCAACCGAAACTGAGAATGTTGTGATAGCACCCTCTGCTATTACTACTGATCCTGTAGAAGTTCCGGAGGAGAGTATACCTGAACTTGAGTCAGCTACCACCACCATCATTCCACCTGTACCCATCACCGCCACTGAAACTCTAGTAGTTTCAGCTCCAGAAACGGGTGGAGTAACTAACATTGAAGAAATTGATTCCGAAGCTGCTGGGAACCAGTTGACTATGATAGCAGTAACTACAATGGCTTCATCTCAGCCTGCTATCAGAGCAACTACATCTGCAAATGTTGAAGACACAATCCCTGAAGCTCTTAGGGATCAAATAGCTGTGACAACAGTAACAAGAATTGCTTTATCTCAATCTGCTGTCACACCAACAGCATCTGTTCCTAGTCTCCAAAGAAGAGATCTAGTAGATATTGCCGCGACGCCAAGTTCAAGCATAGAAATGAATCTCCTAGTTGAGATTCATACTGAAACTTTTTATAAAACTTTGACGACTCTAATCAAGATGGTCCTGAATAAGGGTCTCAGCTATGAGAGCTTGAAAGTGTCTATGGCTCTTACCATCAGGAACGTTGCTATGTTCAATGATATGGGGAGAGCAGCAACATTAGAGAAAATTGTGGAGGGTCTTGAACAACCCATCCGAGAGTACCTTAAGTTGTCAAGTGAGACTGTTGAAAGTCTCATACAAGAAGAGTATGACACCTTAACGGCTGATTATCTTGATCGGGAGACAAGATATAATGAAGCTCTCCATAATTATAGTATAAAGGTTGCCAAAGAGAAAGCCTTTTTAGCTGGAATACGGCCCGAGCTGGATGGTCATAGAGCAGCCTATGACACCTTAAACCAGGAGATTCGGCAGCAGAATGATAAAATCCAAGAAGTTGAGGCTGAATTGGCTCGGTTAAAGGCAGAGAGGGAACAGATGATCGCTGCTAGGAATCAGCACCTTGCTCAGGGCTCTATTTTAGAAGAACAGGCCTACGGAGCCGAATCAACTATCAAGACCCTTGATGAAGCCAAGGATAATCTGATAATTAGCTTCGCTGGACTTTCTAATCTTTGCACTACCGAAGCTCGACAATCTGAAGCGACTAAGAAAGTATTGCGCTCTCGTGATAGGCGCCTGACAGAACTGCAAAAATTACTTCAAGATATTTCTGCGCCACCTTAGGAAAATAAGGAGCTTTTGTAACCTTTGATCTTATCCAAGAAATGAATAAAATATTTATTTTGTGATCCTATTATTTATTTTGCATTTAAACAATAGGCATGAGATAGAAAGTACTTATCAGAGGTAATATGGACATGATAAGTTTTCGAAATTCAATAAATTGTATCTATCCAGAGGTAATATGGACATGATAGATAATAAAATCTCATTTTCTTGTTTAGAGTATGCAATACTATCAGAGGTAATATGGACATGACAGATCGTAATAACTCAAAGAAAAATAGATTAATATCTATTCAGAGGTCAAGTGAACATGATAGATAGGAAATACAAGCAGATTTAATATTTATTCGGAGGTCATGATAACATGATAAATAATAAATCCAACTTTTTATACCAACTGGTAAGATAAAAGATTAAAATTTCTCTCTGAAGAGACAAGTTACCAGCTTAACCAAACATTGGTAGCTGGGGAAATAAGAAGACAGACGTCATTGAGATTATACATCAAATTCGATGAAAGAATGAATGAACCAACGTTTCTTTCGGAAAGAAAAGAGAAGGTCAATTTAATTCCACAATTAAATGGATGAACCTGATGTAATGAATGAACAGGTCTTTTCGGGAATGAAGAGTTGTTTTCAATTTCCCAGACCGGTTCATTAATAGCTCTCTCCTATAAATAGATGAGAACTTTTTGTAAAACTTCATCCTTATTTCCACTCCTCTATCGAAAATGTCTTCTAAGGACGTACAGCAAAAGAATAAAGTCTCCATGAAGGTTGAGGACGTCATCGAGACGCGCCCCATTGAGCCAATTGTGTTAGGCCCAACCGAAATAGGAGAAAGCTCTTCTACACCCAAGCCACCACAAGACATCCTCGCTTTCTTAGTAAAGCCAGGGAAAACTCCTGAAGAAGAGGCGCTGAGGATGGCTGCCTGCAAGTTTTTTGTGAACTCAGGCAACGATGCCTTCAATGCATTGGCCGACTATGTATTTAATAAGGAAGGCAGTGGTCCTCGTCCTTAATCCTTTGTTCAGAACAAAAATAATAATAAAAGAAATTTTATTTTCATTCTGTTTTATTTTTTTATTTTTTTATACATAGTACTTCTTAAGAAATTTGTCATTGATCGGCATCATGAGTAGATCTCCATTGGGCTTGGATAACCGATAAGCGCCATTGGAAAACACGATCTCGATTACATAAGGGCCTTCCCATTTTGCTTGGAATTTCTCTTTGCTTTTGTGAGTCATCACCATCGGTCTTCGAACAGCTAATACCAGCTCACCAACCTTGAATATCCTCTCTTTAACTTTACGATTGAAAGTTCGAGATATACGGGCTTGATATAGTTCAATATGCTGTTGTGCTTGAAGACACTTCTCGTCCAATCCTTCAAGTTCTTGGAGTCGTAAGCGATCATTATTCTCTATAGTTAGCTCATTACCAATGGCTATTCGAAGAGATGGAATCTGGATTTCCAATGGAAGGACAGCCTCACATCCATAAACCAGTAAGAATGGTGTAAAACCAGTAGGAATTCGGACTGTTGTTCGATAAGCCCATAAACATTCTCCAAGTTTCTCATTCCAATCACGTTTATTAGAAAAGACAAACTTTTTGAAAAGTTTGATGATTGTCTTGTTGAAAGCTTCGACTAAACCATTAGCAGCTGGATTATAAGCTGTAGAAGCCAGATTTTGAATTCGATTCTTATCACAGAACCGATAAAATGCCTGACTGGCAAATTGTGGTCCATTGCCATGAATTATCCGTCGAGGAATCCCGAAACGATAAATGACATGGTGTTTGATGAAGCTGATCACATTAGATATTTTTACTTCAGTAAGGGGAACTGCTTCTGCCCACTTAGAAAAGTAATCGGTTATAGCCAATATAAACCGATGTCCTTTAACAGAATGAGGGTTAATCGGACCAATAATATCCATACCCCAAGCTTCGAAGGGCCAAGAAGCTGCTGTAGGATGTAGAAATTCAGAAGGTTGGTGGATAAAGTCAGCATGAATCTGACATGCTTTACACCTTCTGGCGTAATCCACAGCATCTGCTATCATGGAAGGCCAACAATACCCCATTCTTCGAATGCGATCTTGTAACTTCGGACCTGGTTGATGAGCACCACAGACACCATCATGAGCCTCACGAAGTGTCTGTTTAGCTTCACTTTCTGAGAGACAGCGTAGCAAGAGTCCATCGTATGAACGACGATATAACATATGTAAAGACGAATCATAGTAAAATCGAAATGATCGTCTCTTGATTGATGCAGCTTCTTTTGGATCTTCGGGTAAAATTCTATAAACCGCATAATCAATGAATGGACTTCTCCAATCCTTCTGCTGGGAACTTGACTCTGTAGTATAACTCTGTTCAATATACAGATTATTCTTGACACAGAATAAGTCTCGGTCCAATAAAGTAATTGTATTTTATCTTCGAATTGGAACAGCCAAGTCTGCAGCTAAACTAGCAAGAGCATCAACTTCCACATTCTGAGAACGTGGCACGAATTCGATGAAGAATCCTTTGAATGAAAGGATCAACTCGATTACCACTTGATGATAAGGGATGAGATCAGGATTTCTGACTTCATAAGTTCCTCTAACTTGATTAACAATTAGTTAAGAATGTCCATAAGCTTCTAGGAACTCAATATCCAATTATTTTGCTACTTGGAGACCAATCAACAAAGCATTTTATTCTGCTACATTGTTAGAGCATGGCTCATTGAGAGAGTAGGCACGATATATGACCATTTTATCAGAAGAAACCAAGACGATTCCTACTCCAGAGATAATATTACCTTTAGGTCCAACCCATGATGCTCCATCAAAATATAATTGCCAGATGTCATCCTTCAAAGTCATGTTGCAATCCACGACTTCATCTGAAATGTCCTCATATAATTTCGATGTTTCAGGTATAGGGTGAGCAGCTAAGAAATCAGCTAATGCTTGACCCTTCACTGATTTTTGAGGTACATAAACCATGTCATAAGGAGTGAGCAACATCACCCAGGTAGCTAACCTAGAGTTAAGAATGCTCAGTTTTCTCATTAATACCCGAATGGGATTTATTCTGGAGATAACATGAATAGTCTGTCCTGTCACATAATGTCTTGTCTTTTGGACAGCAAAAACCAAGGCCAGACATTCCTTTTCTACAGGAGTATACCTGTGTTCAGCTCCGACCATCATTCGGCTAAGATAATAAATTGCTTGTTCATGCCCCATATTACTTTTTTGTGCAAGAAGAGCACCAAGTGAATGATCCAAAGCTCGAACATATAGCAAAAATGGTCTTCCTACCACTGGAGGTACCAGAACAGATGGATTTGTAAGGTATTGCTTGATGTCATTGAAGGCTTTCTGACACGCTTCATCCCAAACAAATGATACACCCTTCTTTAATAGACGAGAGAAAGGTTGACATCTCCTAGAGAGATTAGGTATAAATCTCCTATATAAGCAATGTGACCCTGAAAGCCATGGAGTTCTTTCAGATTACGAGGAGGACGCATTTCAAGAATTGCTTTAACTTTATCAGGATCAACATGGATACCCTGAAAAGTAATGACAAATCCTAAAAACTTGCCACTGGAAACCCCTAAGAAAGACTTAGTAGGGTTCATTTTCAATTGATGTTGACGCATCAATTCAAATACTGTCTTCAAGTCTTGAATGTGATCATCTTTTGATCGACTCTTAACAACAATGTCATCTACGTAACATTCAACTGTCTTCCGTAGATGTTCTTGAAAGATGTTGCTCATAGCCCGTTGATACGTGGCACCGGCATTTTTAAGACCAAACGGCATAACCGTATAGCAGTAAACCCCAAGGGGTGTACGAAAAGCAGTATGCTTCTCATCTTCTGGATGCATCTTAATTTGATTATATCCTGAGAATCCATCCATGAAAGACATGCGTTCAAAACCACATGTATTGTCTATCATGACATCGGTAATCGGAAGTGGAAATTTATCCTTTGGACAAGCTGCATTAAGATCTCGAAAATCTATGCAAACTCGGACTTTTCCGTTCTTTTTTATAACAGAAACAATGTTGGCAACCCAATCCGGGTGTTGTTCTTCACGAACAAAGCCACATGTGATCAGCTTTTTGACTTCCGCCTCAATTGCATCCATCATATCTGGTCGAAAACGCCGTTGCTGTTGTTTTACAGGCTTGGCATTAGGAAGAATATTGAGTTTATTAGTAGCCACTTTAGGATCTAGACCTGGCATATCCTCATAACTCCATGCAAAAATATCAATATATTCTTTGATCAGTTTTATCAACTCTTCCTTTTCATCTTCAGAAAGGTTTTTACTGATGAATATTGGTTTGGACGTAGTTCCATCTCCAACATCAATCTGGACAATCTCATCCTCTGTAGGTGGCTGTCGCTGTTCAAAACGAAGTTCCCATTGAGTGTCCATCTGTTGATCCTAAGGATCATTCTCAAATAGTTCAGATTCACCATTAGTTTGAACCATGTTTACTGAGAATATTTGTTCAGATTCATCATAATAACCTCCTCTAACATATGAGGAGTGAGACGTATCAGATTCGATGAATTGGATTTCTTCCAAATCTGATGGTTGTGAAGAGCTAGAAGAGAATTCTTCTTGTATATCGTTATTAAACATGTGGGACGGATCATATCCCAACCCATGACGAGTTTTCTGATAAAACAGATCACCACTTAATGGTAATCATCTACCATTTCCTTTATTGAGACCTTGCATAGTCTTCAAATCATATCCCATATTCTGGATAATCTTGAGAGATTGTTGACTATATTTGTCAATTCGGATTCTTCCTTTATCTTTATCTCTCAGATCATCTGTCTGAACAACAGGGATATTTCTAGCCAGGCCAAACACAATTTGGTGCTTGTTTTTCTTATCAGATGAAATCACAAAATAAGATTCTTCGTGACGTCTATAAGTTACACAAGCTTGCGATGAAGTGACTACAGGAAGAAGATAGGAAGAAGATGTTAGGAACCTTTGAGCATAAGGTCCAACATCGACATGAGGAGGAAATGAATTTTTCTTATGGTCAATGTATAAGGTTTCATCTGTGTCTATGTCGTCTTTATACTGATAACTTTGATTATCAGAAGATAAAGTCATTCTTTCAACAAATTTGACAGCCACATACTCAAAAAGGAAATCTTTATTGATATTAGAAAGTACAGAATGATTAATATTTACATCATTTATAATTTGACTGCTACGCTTCGGATTAGTCACTAATGGACCATCATCCGTCTTCTGCGTAGACTTGCCAAGATTGACGATCAATGGTGGTTCTGGATCATTCGTACGAGAAGTACGCCCTTTGACCTTGATCATAAGAGGTTGAACTTGGCTTTTAGCAGGAACATTCACTGATTCCTCAGATGAAGCTTGAGTTCTTCCTTTGACCTTGATCATCAGAGGTTGATTGTTAACAGGTTGGGGTTGGATTCGTCCTTTGACTTTGATCTTCAAAGGTTGCTCTTCTGGCGGATCTTCATTAATAGACTGATCTTCGGCAGATGATCGATCTTCAGCTATGTCTGATATCTCTTTCACATGCTCTTGTTTGTAGAGCATTGAATCAGAAAAATAGGCTTCGACACCCTTGAAAGGATTGATATCAGCAAACTCAGTCTTCACAACCCCTTGGGAATCCACGTACTTGAAGCATTGGTGGAGAGTTGAAGGCACGATGTTATGCTCATGTAACCACGGTCTTTCAAGAAGGATGTTGTAGGATACGTCTGAATTAATAACATAGAATGTTGCCATAGTTCGAAGATCACCAATCTGAATCTTCAGACGGATCTTCCCCAGTGGTTTACTCTTTCCAGAGTTGAAACCAACGATTGTGGTACTAGTGTAAGTCAAGTCACTAGTAGGAATCCTCAACGGTCTTAGCATACTTTGAAGAATTATGCTAATGGAAGACCCAGGATCAATATAATTCCTGTCAACTTCAGTGGATTCAATATACCCAGTGTAGCACAAAGGCCTGTCATGCTTGTTATGCTTCAATAGCATATCTTCTTGTGTAAAGGTAATATTCGGAATTACCTCCATCACACTATGACATTATGGGCATGACACTGGTATATTATCAGGAGTCTTGAGTTGAGCTAAGCAGGAGTCAGCTTGCAGCAAAGCTTCACTCAAGGTTTCGCGACTTTCTTTAGAAAGGCGAAGCAACTCGAAGATAGATAGTCTAGCCGGAGTATTAGCTAACTGGGCTAGAATATCAAATTTATAGGATTTTATCACCACCCCCTGACTGGAAGCAGACTTCAACGAGACGTCAAAGCGTACTGCTTTCTGTTTCCCCTTTTCAACCACAGATGGTTTAGCAGGAACAGGAGACGGTTGAGTTGGTGGTGTTTCAACATTCTCTGCTTCTTTGGAGGATCCCTCATAATCTTTGTGGTACTCTTTCCCAGATCTTGTACCAGCAAAGGTTTCTTCTTCAGACTCAGAAGAAGGAAGTACCATATTGCAGGATTTAGTCTTCCTTCCCTTAGCCTTCTTCTTACGAGGATTGTTATGAGGAACCTCAGAACCCAATCCAACAGTGGATTTTTGACTTTAAATTTGTAAAGGAAGTCGTATTCCTTTATCATAATTCAAACCTTCTGCCTTTTAAAAGTCATAACCCATCTTCTTCATGAGAAGGACAGATTGCTGACTGTACAAGTGAGTGGGCAGCGGACTTTTAACAGGTGGTTCAACAGAGGAAGAAGAAAAGATCTCTGTAACTACAGGAGAATGAGGAATAGAAGTCTCTATAGCTACGGAAGGAGAAGGATTCGGGATACGAGGAAAAATCCCTACATGAGCTTTTTCATAAGCAGCGAAGACTTGTTGTGCCCTGTATAAGGGAATACTATTCATGGCTAGCCACTGCTGATGAGTAAGCTTGAGCTTGGTAGGAGGAGCCAGACTTGGAGGACATATGTTCAATCCTCTCAGTCTATCTTCCAAAGGAATGCCATCCCATAAATAATCCAAATCATCAGGATTTGGAATAACATGAGATATCATGTTGCAGGTTTTGACTTTCTTTCTTTTCTTGGATTTTAAAGTTTTACCTTCATCTTCCATTTCAGGTACTAAGTTAGGATGTACCCATATAATTTCACCATTCTTTAATGTGAGAGACATCAATCCTTCATTTTCCTCCCTGGCAGGTGGGATATTCACAATCTTCATCGTCGCTTTTAGAATTGGGATAATCCCATCTGGTATTTATTGAGTAAGAAAATCTCCGAATTGAAGAGAAACCATATTGGTTGTAACCGTATGCTCATCGTTAGTTAAAGAGATGGCATTGTCATTAATCAGCTCTTGGATTTTCTTCTTTAGGACATAACAAGCCCTGGTAGGATGATTTATATATCTGTGATAGATACAATATTTAGGATTGTCAGTCAGATTCACCTCATTAGGCCTCTTTGGCTCCGGGATCTGGAGTTTGCCACTCTTTACCAGACATTGAAATATCCCTGGGATATCACTCTCGTCAAAAGAATATTCTTTTTTTGGCTTAGAAGACTCCTGATTATTCGGCGTCGTTTTGTTTTTGGAAAAATTAACCATAAGGGTGTCCTTTCCTTTTGCATTACGATTGCCAGAATTATTACCAGGATTACCTTTCTTTCCTTTATCCTCTGAGACAAAAATCATCCCATGTTCACGAGCCAACCTACCATTGGTCTCGGCAGAAACTGCTGCTATAATAAACGAAGCCCAATCTGTGAATTAGGAACCCGTAAAGACAGCAATGGATGGTCGAAGATTCATCTTGCATGTATCAATTAACACTGAATCTGGCATACCAGGAGGCATCTTTAGAGTTGCCTGTCGGAAACGTTCAATGAACGTCCGAGTATCTTATTTCTCCTTTTGTTTGATTTCTATTAAGGAGGACATGTTCATGTCCATACCTCCTTCATAGAAGCGGGAGAGAAATATTGCCTTAAATTCGTCAAAAGACGAAATGCAATTGTCGGGTAAACTACGATACCAGTCGTAAGCTGAACCCGTCAAGCACCCAATGAACACTCGAGTGAGAAGAGCATCATTTTTCTGCAGATGTACAGTCATAATATCAAAGTAATTGATATACTGACTAGGAGAAGCCTTTCTATCAAACAATACCATTGATTGTGGCTTAAATTTCGGTAGAAAGGGTACATCATTCCAATAAGGAGGATAAGGTTGCTTAATCCCTAACCTCTGAAGCTGATCCTTGTGCTACAAAACTTTAAACTGTGCTTTGAGCTCACGCACTGCTTGAATGGCTTCACTGGTTTGAGGAAGCACATTTAATTGAATAGTTGTTGGATGTACCGTAACCCCCACCGGAGATGGTACATCTTCTAGAATGATAGGATCTGGAGATGCAGAATTTTGGTTAACAGCAGGCTCTTGAATATTCAAAGGTATATCAGCCCCTTGACTATTTTGAGTTTGTGCTGCTACCTGCACCGGTGTTACTATTGCCGGTTGAACAGTTTGTTGAGCCGTTATTATCTGGTGCATGCTTTGCATCATGTTAAGCATGTCTTTCAGTGATTGCTCAACGGCAGTGAGACGTTGTTCTGTATTAACAGATGACGTCTCTGGTTCATCTCCAATAGCGTAGGATTCAACCTCTCTTGAAGATACAGAGGGATTAGTATAGAGGTATGAATCGACACTATCAGTTTCGGACTCAAAAGATTGAGTACCCCCAGCTTCTGAATCAGAAGTCTGCAACTGTCTTTGTCTTCTTGATCGAGTATTCTGATATACTCCTTCAAAGGAATCAAGAAGTCTGTTGAATTGTTGTTGACCTGGGTTTGGGACGTGTTTCGTCTAGGACATCGTCCTCTGTTGGTATGAGATGCCATGTTGACTGACAACTCATGTTCTTGGTCATCATCTTGTTGTTGAGGCGCACTAAAACTTAACCGGTCAAAAACTGATCGTTTAGAAGCCGAACAACAACATTTAATTACAATCTGGTGACACTTACAATGGTGATTTTCTTAGGGGAGTGTCACGAAAAATTGTCTATTTTTACGCTTTTGTATTAGCAATTCACGTAAATCAGAAGGAGTAGATGGAGTAGTCTTCTTTATTACATTTGGGGTAGAAAAACGTTTAGTCCCTTGTGTATAAAGAAGATTACTGGCTGCATTTGCAGAACCAAACTGTACATTTTTACGTGCTTGGAGTTGCATACGTAAATCCTGAGATTTTTGAGCACGAAGGACTCCATCTTCATTGCGTGTAATTTGTAAGTTTGGTACCTTGCGTACAGCAGTATAAGAAGGTTGTTGGTTGAAAACAGAAGTTTTACCAACTATGTTTTTATGCTTCATGCGTGCAGGTACATTCACTTTAGATACAGAAGCATCATTGTGAATTTTATCTACACTGTCACAGACAGGAGATTTATCTTTACGTAGAGAGCACAAAACATGAGTATCTGCCATGTCATAGACGAGAGATTTTCCCTTACGCGTAGAGCGTAAATTTTGTGTGTCTACCATGTCACAGACAGGAGACTTATTGTTACGCTCAGAACGTAAGGCATTGGAGTCTGCCACATCATAGACGGGAGACATATTTTTACGCCCAAGACGTAAAACCTGATTTTTACGCCCAGGGCACAAAACCTGATTTTTACGCCCAGAGCGTAACACTGGAGAGTCTACCACATTATAAACGGGAGACTTATTTTTACGCGCATGGCGTATCACCGAAGTAGAGACTGCCTCATCACAGATGGGAGCCTCTACAACAGGAGTAGGAAGGATTCTTTTGCCTGAAGAGACAGTAGGGAGATCCGAGGATGCCTTGGATTTAGGAACCCAAACTTTTTGTGCCTTCTGCGATTTTTGAACATTGGAGCAGCGAGTGCTACCCCTAGTCCGGAGCATTTCTTCGTAGGCAGTCTGGTCGAAGTGCACAACCAGAGTCTTCTTTGTCGATCCAATCGACACATCATCATATTGAGCAATTGCCTCCTCGTCAGAGGAGAAGCAGTTCCCCAGCAGAGTCGCCATTTTGTTTCACTTAACAAAATGCCTAAAAATTGGCTTTTGAAAATAAAACGAGAAAAAGTACAAAAAGTACAAATTGTTCTGGAAAGTATTGCTATGAAAGTCTAATCTGAAGGCGATCACTTTGTTCCTTGGACCATACGATGATGATGAAGATCACTGCTAGAAGATGAACAACTGGAAGAACTAAGTCACCAGAAAGGTATCGACACACTTGGACACTGATGGCGAGGTCGAATGCTTTCCTGCTTTGCTTCACTCTGTTCTGGAAGAAAGGTTGAAGAAGAATGCTCTGGAAAATCAAAGTTTCTGGGCTCTGATCTCTATGTATTCTCCTTTGTCTCCCTCTGTATGTCTCCTATATAAAAAAAATAAGTCTATTTATAGACTTGGCTTTTTGTGCGTAAAACTCAGCAAAGTCCTGTCTTTACACTGGTAACTGCCACCCATAACTGAAGTCATCCTCTACATACGTTGACATGTGTCCCATTATCTCAATAAGAATAGGATGCACGTACACACGTTCTTCGAGATATGTGGCATGAAAGCCACGTAGGCAAACCACGTTCCAAAGTAGTCAGGAAGGATCGGGCGTAAAAACAACCCAAATATACTCTGAGCGTAAAGTAGTAGACTAGGCGTAAAATAGCCCTAAAATGGGCTTCTCGCGTAAAGTGGTTGATAAAACAACCTTGAGCGTAAAAGTAGCCCAAATAAACTTTATGCACACGTCAACTTTGAGCGTAAAAAGCTCATATAGTATTCATGCATAAAAGAAGCCATCCTGTGAGCGTAAAATAGCTCAGTCCACATACTAAACGATAATATTGGTTTCTGTGTAAAATAAATCCCTTCGAATTCTGTGTTATACGCTGTCAATAGATCTTTATGTCAGACCCATTATAACTTTACATTAAATGCATGATTTGACAACCTGTCCTTGGCGTAAAGTGGTTGGCGTGTCCCTGGCGTAAAGTAGCTGATCTGTCCCTGGCATAAAGTAGCTGACTTGTCCCTGGCGTAAAATAGCTCATTTGAGTGTAAAGCTCTATCTCTTTAACTCAGTCTATGAAGCACTTTTTACGCTCCTACATCAGGTAATGATGACGTTGCCACGTCAGTATAGCGCGCTTAGATACTGGCGCAGTTTAACCTCGCACAGTTGATTTGTTGCGCAGTCTACTTCCTGTGCAGTTCATTGAAGAGTGCGCAATTTGGTTTTCATTGCTTTTTTGATGGGTGCAACTTGATTTTTAGGACCTACAAGACTCCCTTCAAAGTTTTTGAAATTTAAAAAGACTTCAAAAATTTCAAAATACTTTGAATTTGAAAAGTCAAGAAATAAGACCTGAAGGGCGCCGGTCAATACTCAACTGTCATAATAAACTTTTCTCTCGAAACGTTCGAACTCCTTTTCGTCTTCCCAAGTTGTATTGATGATGTTCAGTTTCCCATAGGGAATATGAAGGGTTGATTAATTGTATATATAAAGAAAAGTTTTCATTCTCACTTCTTATCCTCGTATAGTCATGGCACCGAAGAAAGAGGCTGACAAGGAAAAGGCTCAAAGCTCAAGGCTTGACATAGAGACAGAGGCCGATCAATTGCTACGAGCATGCAATTTCCTGGAATGCTTTGGACTGACTCCAGCGATCTTTGATCGTATAAATGGTGGTCTTTCAACTGCCCATGAAGGACCCGGTGATGCAGAAGCATTCCTCGGTCTAATGTGTCGTTCAGGGATCCACAATGTGCACGAGTTAGGCGTCTCCCTTCGTCAGCCCAACGAAGGAGAGAAGAAGAAATAATATTTTGTGTAGGGGTGTCATCTATGTATTGGGACACTCAACTTATCTGTAGGGACCTACTCTCTTTTTATGAAATAAAATCCTGGTGTTGTTTTAACCTTTATTCGTGTGGTGCATTGATATAGGATCATTCTACACCTCTTTTGACTGTTTTCATGTTTGCTCATTCCCAAGAGAAACAAAACAACACGTGGCAGCTGTTCTGTGGTTATGAGCGCCTCTTATTAGGATCTTTTCTGAAATAGACTCACGCCATCTGCTTCTTTGAACCTTTATAAATAGCTGAGTTAAAGAATGCATTCTCATTCCTTTATTCTTCTTCTTCTCCGAAGATGACTTTTTGCAAGACTCCATTCTCCGACAAGGGATTGATGATAACGATGCTTTCCGATGTCATTCCTCTACACGCCGTGTCATCAGTCATTGATTCAATAACTCTTAGCGCCGAACCATCTGACCTCGATGGTAAGCCCAACGTGAAACAGTAGCTTTCTGTGTATGATCATCTTTTATCCTTTGTTATGCGCGTCACCTTTCACCGAAATAGGTATTTGATTTATACAAAAGGGGCATAATGCGCCCTTCTTTGATTGAACAGGGTGCGCAATCGGCTGCCTTTGAGCTTTTGTTGAAAACAAGTGCCTATCTTTGATAGATAAGGCGTGCCTGCTGAAAACGAGCGCAAATCCTTGATGAATAAGGTGCGCCAGAAAAACGAGCACAAATCCTTGATAGATAAGGTACGCCTGAAAAACGAGCGCAAATCCTTGATAGATAAGGTGCGCCTGAAAAATGAGCGCAAATCCTTGATAGATAAGGTGCGCCTGAAAAACGAGCACAAATCCTTGATAGATAAGGTGCGCCTGTTGAAGACAAGCATTTGTCTTTAACTGAACAAGGTGCGCGAGCATCTGTCTTTGACTGAACAGGGTATGCCCGTCTTTGATGGGCCAGTTTGCGCCTGATGATGATGACACTTTTATTGATTAGTTTCTTTTTCTGTGCTGTCTTCTGCAGAAACTTGGCTAAAGAACTTTTCTAGAACTGACATTGGTGATTTGGATGCTGTGGGGAGCATTCTTCTGACACACACATCAGGGAGCTCATGCGCTTTTGATGCGCAAATCAGACAACTCAGAACTCTTCGTGGGATAGAAGGGTCTTCCTCAGATGGTAGAAAGAGCCTTTATACACGGAAAGTTGGATGGTGGAGTCAACTCTAACCCGAGAAGTTTGGTAGTAGAGTTCCTTTCACGGTAGAACTAGGAATCGTATCCCAATGCTGGATACATTCCTAGCTCTTCTGAAGGGCCGTCATCCCTCCACAGGTTGTATTGGCAGCAACACGTCTTTGGGCTGCCATACTCTGGGGTTCTCCTCTCGTCTGAGAGAGAAGACCAGAGTTAATTCCTACTGCCCTTGTTGCCATTGAGGCTCAGACAGCAAGGAATTGCCACCAACAACGAATCTGATGAAGAAGATCCAAAAGATGTAATAGATCTCCATTAGGTCAACATTGTTGTATAGAATGAAAATCCAAGATGTAATAGATTTCCATTATGATTTGTAAGAAAGTCTAAAAATGTAATAGACTTTTATGATGATAGAATGAGAAATAGAAATGACAATTCTGTGGAAAATACTCCTTTGAGACTTTTTCGATGTTCATGGCATTTTGATAAGCCGAACTTGATCTTAGCGTATGATTCTCAGAAAAGAACTGTTGCTTGTTTTAGTAGATTCGTCAAGGGTGACGAAATGACTGTTTTAAGCTGCCTATCTTGAATACATACTGGATGAGCTGGAGGCATCAGTTAAGATCTACCAAGATCTTAATCGGGGGGAAGTAGAGCCCCTAGTAAATGCTGAGTTTGAACGGATGACTCGCGAAGCTAAAGTCACAAAAGCTGCCTTCCAGACTTTTTTGGACACTTATGCTACAAAGGCATCAGAGTATGATTCCCGAATGGAGGCATTAGCGCCTGCTGCTGGGGAAAAAGAAAAGAAGGTTGCTGAGCTAAAAGCAGAGTTTGCTCGACTTCAGGAAGAGTTGAGAATCGTTCAGCTTGCTCTTGAAGAAGAGACGACACAGCATGAAACTGCCGTTCAGCAACTAGATCTTCTGACCCACGAGAAAAATGAGTTTGTCACTTCCCACCAAGATGAAATCGCTCGCCGCTTAATGACCTTGCCATCCTTTGACGATGAATCTGGAATGGCGGAAGCTAGAAGGCGGGTGTTGGATTCGCGTGAGGAACGACTTCAAGCATTGAAGCAGCAGATAGCTAGCTTGATGACACCTCCCAATTGAGTGAAGGAAGACCTTCTGTACTTTTTCCTTCTTCATGATATATCTTTTTTTGTAATGCCTTTTATTTTGATCAATAAAAAGACATTATTTTTGTGGCTCTATTATTTTTTGCATATCCCATTAAGGATATAAATAATAGCGATGGAAAATATATTCAGAGGTTCAGGACATGATATATTTCTTGATTTTAGAAAATAATTATATTCATTATATCTGCTCAGAGGTAATTGTGGACATGGCAGAATATAATTTATTGAATATCATTATTTTGGTAGACAACTTAATCAGAAATAAATACGTGACAAGTTGCTGATATGGATGAACGGATGAATCGTCAAAATGAATGGAATGAACGGGTGAACCGTCAGATGAAATGGAATGAACGGATGAACCATCGAATGAATGGAATGAACGGATGGACCGTCGAATGAGTGGAATGAACGGGTGAACCGTCGGATGTATGGAATGAACGGGTGAACCGTCGAATGAGTGGAATGAACGGGTGAACCGTCGGATGTATGGAATGAACGGGTGAACCGTCGGATGTATAGAATGAACGGGTGAACCGTCGGATGGATGTAATGAACGGATGAACCGTCGGATGGATGGAATAAACGGGTGAACCGTCGCTTCGATGTCTTAAGAATTTTTGCCTATAAATAGAACAGAAATTGAAATGGAATGATCACTCAACACAAAAATGTCGTCTGAAGATGCATCCAAGAAAGCTGAGATTGTCCCGAAGGTTGAAGAAATCATGGAGGATCCTCCAGCCGAAGTAAACCAGCCAAAGCAGACAGAGGCGGGCGAAGGTTCGTCTGCACCCAAGCCGTCGCGGGATATCTTGGACTTTCTACTTGAACCAGGGACGACTGAAGAAGAAGAGGCCATGAGGATGGCTGCTTGTAAGTTTCTGGTGGGTTCGAGCAAGGATGTTCTCGGCTCTTTTGCCGATTACATTTTTGAAAAGGACGGCAGTGGCCCGCGTCCTGATTTTAAGAAGGACGATAGTGATCCTCGTCCATGATATCTTGTAACACCATTTATGATGAAATAAAATAAAATTTTATTTATGAACTGTTTTGTCATATTTATAAAAAATTCCTTTTACATTCATACATAGTACTTTTTGAGGAATTTGCCATTGATAGGCATCATTGCAACTCGACCGTCCAACTCTGTAAGTTGATAGGCTGCATTTGAGAAGACTTTGCTCATGATATATGGACCTTCCCACTTCACGT
Source organism: Iris pallida (assembly GCA_029216955.1). Lineage (NCBI taxonomy): Eukaryota > Viridiplantae > Streptophyta > Magnoliopsida > Asparagales > Iridaceae > Iris > Iris pallida. The sequence continues at coordinate 18,092,825 of JANAVB010036419.1, read as the reverse complement.
CGAATTTGTCCTTGCTCATATGAGTCATGGTCATAAGACGTCTGACGGTTAGAACCAGTTCTCCTTTCTGAAAAGCTCTGACTTTAACTTTGCGATTAAAAGCTTTTGAGATTCGGGCTTGATATAACTCAATATGTTGTTGAGCCAATAACCGTTTCTCGTCGAGCGCTTCTAATTCTTGAAGTCGAAGGAGGTCATTGTTCTCTGTAGTGAGCTCGTTGGCAATGGCAATCCGCAGGGATGGGATCTGAAGTTCCAAAGGTAGAACTGCTTTACAACCATACACAAGAGAAAAAGGTGTACAGCCTGTAGGGTTACGGACTGTAGTGCGATAGGTCCATAGACATTCTTCGAGTTTCTCACTCCAATTTCGTTTGTTAGTAGATACAAACTTCTTAAGGAGTTTGATAATAGTCTTGTTAAATGCTTTAGCTAAACTATTAGCAGCAGGATTGTAAGCTGTCGAAGCGATATTGTCAATCCGATGATCATCACAAAACCTGGTAAACTTCTGGCTAATGAACTATGGTCCATTGTCGTGAATGATCCTTCGAGGTACACCAAATCTATAGATGACATGGTGTTTGACAAAGTTGATGACGCTACTGGTCTTAACTTCAGCCAGAGGTATAGCTTCAGCCCATTTGGAGAAGTAGTCAGTTATAGCTAGTATGAACCGATGTCCTTTAAAAGAAGGAGGGTTGATAGGACCTATAATATCCATGTCCCAGGCTTCAAAAGGCCAGGAAGCAGCAGTTGGATGCAGAAATTCCGACGGTTGATGGATGAAATCTGGATGAATTTGACAGGCTCGGTATTTCCTTGCATACTCGATGGCATCTGATACCATAGTGGGCCAGTAATAACCCATGCATCGAATACGATCCTGTAGTTTAGGGCCAGGTTGATACGCTCCGCAAACACCGTCGTGAGCTTCATGTAATACTTGTTTTGCTTTATCACCAGCAAGACAGCGTAAGAGAAGACCGTCATAAGTCCGTCGATAAAGAGTCTTGGTAGTCTGGTTATAGTAGAACCGAAGAGATCGCCGACGAATACTCGTAGCCTCCTTGGGATCTTCAGGGAGTATATCATGAACCACAAAGTCAATGAAAGGAGCTCTCCAATCTTCACTGATAACATTGGCTTCAGTAAGATTACTGAACTCAATATTACGATTGTTTTCGATGCAAAACAATTTTCGATTAGAGACAACCACCACCTGCTATCTTTTGACAGGGACGGCTAAGACTGCTGCAAGATTGGCTAAAGCATCTGCTTCGGTATTGCAAGCTCGACGAACATATTCGATGAAGAAGGCTTTGAATGATGTAGCCATATTGATTGCCGCTTCATGATAAGGCACTAGATCGTGATGACAAGCTTCATAGGTTCCTCTAACCTAGTTAACAACTAGCTTGGAGTCGCCATAGACTTCAAGATATTCGACGTCTAGTTGTTTAGCTAATTGAAGGCCAATGAGTAGAGCCTTGTATTCTGCTACATGTTGGAGCAGGGTTCATCTAGGGAATAGGCTCTTTGGATAGTTGACCCGTCTAGAGAAACAAGAACAACCCTAACTCCTGCGACAATGGCACCATTGGGCCCGATCCTGGATGCACCATCAAAGAATAGACGCCAAGTAGAAAATTCTTCGGAGATCATATTTGATTCCAATGTCTCGTCTGGAATTTCATCATAGAGTTTGGACGTCTCTGGTATAGGATGAGCCGCTAGAAAGTCAGCCAGTGCTTGTCCTTTGACGGACTTTTGTGGAACATATATCATGTCATATTGGGCTAGCAGAATGGCCCATGTAGCTAACCGAGAATTGAGTATGCTAGGTTTCTTCATTAATACCCGAAGAGGATTAACTCGGGATATGACATGAATAGTTTGTCCAATGATATAATGTCTTGTCTTTTGAACAGCAAACATAAGAGCTAAGCATTCTTTTTCGACCGGACTATAACGGTATTCAGCACCAATCATAGTACGACTATGATAGTAGATGGCTTGTTCACGGCCTTCTTTGTTCTTCTGGGCAAGTAAAGCACCCAAGGAATGGTCCATAGCACGGACATACATTAAGAATGGTATGCCCGAGATTGGTGGCACCAAGACTGGTGGATTCATAAGATATTACTTTATATCGTCAAATGCTCGTTGACATTCTTCAGTCCAAATGAAAGATACACCCTTCTTCATTAACTGGGTAAATGGTCTGCAGCGCCCAGACAGATTCGAAATAAACCTCCTAATGTACGCAAGTCGACCTTGGAATCCTCGTAGCTCTTTTAGGTTGCGTGGAGGACGCATCTCTTGAATGGCTTTGATCTTTTCGGGATCCACGTGTATACCCTTAGAGGTAATGACGAAGCCGAGAAATTTGCCACTAGAGACACCCAAGAATGACTTGGTGGGATTCATTTTGAGTTGATGTTGACGCATTAGGTTGAAGATAGTTCTCAAGTCTTGGATGTGATCTTCCTTTAGACGACTCTTGACAGCAATATCGTCGACATAGCATTCAACAGTCTTGCGCAGATGATCTCGAAAGATGGTACTCATAGCTCGTTGGTAAGTTGCACCAGCGTTCCTGAGACCAAATGGCATCACGGTATAGCAGTAAACTCCGCGAGGAGTACGGAAAGAAGTGTGTTTTTCATTTTTAGGATTCATCCGAATCTGATTGTATCCAGAGAATCCGTCCATGAAGGATATCCTTTCGAACCCACAAGTATTATCAATCATGACGTCTGTGATAGGGAGAGGAAACTCATCTTTTGGACAGGCTTCATTAAGATCCTGAAAGTCGATACAAACTCGAACTTTGCCAGTTTTCTTCAAGACTGGGACAACGTTGGCTACCCAATCAGGATATTGTTTTTCTCGAATAAAGCCACAAGCTATGAGCTTTTTGACTTCATTATCGATTGCGTCCATCATTTCTGGCTTGAATCGCCTTTGATGCTGTTTAACTGGCTTTACATTAGGCAAAATATTCAGTTTATGAGTAGCAACTTTAGGATCTAAACCTGGCATGTCTTCATAACTCCAGGCAAAGACATCAATGTATTCTCGAATAAGAAGAATTAATTCTTGCTTATCTGTCTCTGGAAGGTTCTTGCTGATGAATATTGGACGAGGCGACCCACTCTCTCCTACATCAATTTGAACTAATTGATCTTTGGTAGGAGGTTCCCGTTGTTCGAATCGGAGTTCCCATTGGGTATCCATTCGTTGAGCCCAAGGATCTGTTTCGGGATTTTCTTCGATATCTTCGTCATAGCCTTCTAGAAGTTCAGCAGAGACCATATTAGAAGATACGATCAGCCGATGAACCTGACCAATACTGGTGTCAGAGTCCCATGATCTGAAATCTGAAGAGATGGAGCGCTCCTCACTATCGGAATCGGAGACTGCTGGAGATAAGACTGGAGGTGAAGCATATCCGAGACCTCTTTTCGTCCTGCTGTAGTACATCTCTGATTTTCCTTTTAGAACAACCATACGGATAGGAGTTCGTCTACCCTTACCATAGTTGAGGCCATTTTTGAAGTTATAACCCATCTTTCGGATGATGTCTTTTGATTGTTGACTATAACGACGAAGTTGGAGACGTCCCATATCGTTATTTTTGCTATCATCCGTATAGCTGGATTTTTGTTCTGGCCCTTTACTAAAAAGTATTGGACTCTCACCTCTCTTTCGAGAAGGGACAACAAAGTTGAATCATCTGGGTGTTCGAGTAAGACCTCTGTTTGAAGAGACTGTACAACTCCCATTGTAAATGACTGAAAGCTATCTAACATATCCAAATAGCACTTAACATGATAAATGACATCAGTATACTGGAAAGTAGATGCTTTTTTTATTGATTTGTACATCTGTATTTACAACAGGACCTTTAGCCTTAGCAGGCTTGGTCAGATTAATTACAAGATGGGGAGAAGAAGAACGTGGAGGAGGCTTGTTACGACGAAGGTCAATAACAAGTGGCTCAGAGGAGGTGAGCTCCCTTTTCTCCTTATTACGAGATAAATCAATAACAAGTGGCTCAGAAGAGATGAGCTGCCTTTTATCCTTGTTACGACGTAGGTCGATAACAAGTGGCTCAGAAGAGGTGAGCTTCCTTTGATCTTGATTACCACCGGTTGGTTGCTTCCAGACTGGCAAGTGAATAGCCAGTGGTTTGGAGGACTGAGGATGAGAAATACGCCCTTTAACAGGTATGATGAGGGTGTCATTGGGCACTGCTTCTTGTTCTTCTTCAGTGTCCAGAGCCAGTACTACCTTCATGAACTCATCTTTATACATGCGAGCATCATTACAATATGCTTCGACACCTTTGAAAGGGTAGAGATCTGCAACCTCTTTTTGAACCTCTCCATTGTCATCAACGTACTTGAAACATTGATGGAGAGTCGAAGAAACAATGTTGTGTTCGTGAAGGAATGGTCTCCCCAAAAGAGCATTATAAGAACAACCATGGTTGTCTATAATGTAGAAGGTCACCTTTGTGCGGAGATTGTCTATTTGGAGTTTTAGGCGAATCTTGCCCAGAGGCTCACTCTTTCCCTGGTTGAACCCCAGGATGGTGGTGATTGTACCGAAAAGACTATGCACTGGGATCTTCAGTGCATCTTGCATTGTCTTCGGCATGATGCTGAGTGCTGACCCTAGATCTATCAGAATACGATCGACCTTTATCGTGTCGACATATCCTGTATAGTATAGAGGACGGTCATGCCTATTATCTTCCAACAACATATCATCATGTGTGAAGGTAATGTTTGTAATTAATTCCAACACACTGTGACAGTGGAGGCAAGATACAGGCTCTGATTCTGGCTTCTTTAGAAGGGTTAGACAGGTTTCTGCCTGCATTAAAGCTTCACTCAGAGTTTCTCGAGTCTCTTTGGAGAGGCGCAAGAGCTCGAAGATCGACAGCCTGGCCGGTGTATTGGCTAGTTGGGCCAAAATATCAAAGTTGTATGGTTTCTCAAGTCCAGAAGGAGATGACTTCTTCAAAGGCTTGTCGAAGCGGACTTGTTGTTTGTCTTTGTCGGTTGTCGTCGGCTTAGGGGGAATGGGTTCTAAAACCGGTGAAGACACAGCAGGGATGCCCTCAGTAGAAGCAGGTTGCACTGGAGCAGACTCAGAAGAAGAAGCAGGGTTTTCGGGATTCTCGAGAAGTTCCCGTAAGTAGGCTTTCCCTGACCTGGTGCCCAGCAGGATTTTCTCTTCAACTATAGGGTCAAAAGATACCATATTGCAGACCTTTGTTCTACCCTTGGAGCGGTCTTTTTGCTTAGAAGGAGCCTCGAAGTCTGTAATAAGGTCCGGGTGGATCCACATAATCTCGCCGTTATCAAAAGATAGGGGAACAAGACCTTCACTCCGTGGAGAAGGAAGATTCTTGATCTCAAGGGTGGCCTTGAGGATAGGGATGACACCATGTTGTACCATCTGTGGAGGGAAGTTACCGAACTGTACTGAGATCACGTTCGTGGTAACAGTCTTTTCATCTTGTTGAAGGGTGACAACACCAGCATTGACTAGCTCTTGAATCTTGCCTTTGAGCACATAACATGCTCGAGTGGGATGCCCAATAAACCTGTGATAAACACAATATTTGGGATGATCAGTCTTACTGACCTCATCAGGCTTTTTCGGGTCTGGGAGTTGGAGCTTATTACTTTTGATCAAGCAATCAAAGATGCTCACGGTGTTATTCTCGTCAAAAGAGTACTCTACTTTCAGACGAGGTTCCCTTGGTGGAGGGACAGAAGGAGTAGAAGTAGACGTAGGTGGAGCTACGTTGACAGCCAGAGATTCTTTGTTCTTCGAATTGATGTTCAAAGTTTCTTTACCCTTGCGGTTGTTCTGGCGATTACCACTACTAGCTGTCGGGTGTTCATCCCGGTCAGGGTTAGACATGTGTACTCCCAACTGCTTGAATTTTTCAGCGCTAACTTCGGCTGCTTTAGCATTGACAATGAATGATGGCCAGTCTTGAAATTGAGTTGACCCCGTCCACATGCTGATGATAGGCAAAAGATTTGCCTTGCAGGTATCTATAGTGACAGCGGCCGGAGTTCCAGGAGGCATCTTTAAAGCTTCTCGGCGGAATCTTTCAATGAAACTCTCAGCAATTTCATTATTTCTTTGTTTGATCTTGTTGAGGGCCGACATGGTCCTGTCGTTAATTTCCTCATAGAATCGCTCCAAGAAGATTTGTTTAAGACCCGAGAAAGAAGTGATACAGCCATCAGGCAAGCTTCTGTACCAATCGTATGCTACACCGGCTAAACAGCCGACAAATACCCTGGTAAGAAGAGCGTCATTTGGCTGAAGTTGAACAGTCATTACCTCAAAGTGGTTAATGAACTGACTTGGAGAAGTGCTTCCGTCAAACAGCGAAATTGTGGGAATCTTATACATTGGAGGGAATGGGACTTCCTTCCATTCAACCGGATAGGGCTGTTTAATCCCCAATCTTTGTAAGTTATCATTCTCTTTAAAAGCCTCAAATTGAGTGCGCAAGAGTTTGACAGCTTCCTTAGCATCCTCCGATGATGCAGAAGGAGCAGGCTGAATTATAGTGCTAGGGGGAGGAACAGCATGGTAAGTGCTACCCCCAACTCCTGACTGACTGGGTGTGGGTTGAATTTGTACAGGGGGTATTTGAGGAGATACTACCCCCAGACCTGCATTAACAGGTACCGATGATGTTATAATTTTAAGGTTTATAGCAGGTACGGTCGGTGGTACTGTATATTGAGCCACGATGATAGAATGCATACTTGCGACCATTTCAGCCATGGTCTTCAGCTTATCCTCCAGTACAGCTATTCGTTGTTCTTGATTTGCCGAACTAGAAGCATCTGGATCTTCAGTGACAACGTATGCTGACACTTCTCTAGGTACAATAGAAGATACTGTCTGTTCAGAACTTTCGCTGTATGCATCATAATCAGAGAAGGAATCATCTCCTGAATAAGAAATAGGGAGATGACCAGAAGGATTTTGGAGAAGAGTCCCATGCCCCATTGTGTCTTGACTTTGGGATCGGGTGTGTCGAAATACTCCTTCAGAAGATTCTTGGAGTAAATCTAAGTACTGCTGGCTGGGCCTGCGAGACTTGCCGTATTTGGAGCACTTTCTACCCCCAGTGTCTCGAGAAGCCATGTTGACGGAAGCATACAACACTTCGTCTTCATCTTCTGACATTGGTTCAGAAGTTACAAAATTCAGACGATCGAAAACAGATCGTTTTGTTGTCTGGCAATAGCACTTGATGACAACCTTGTGATTACAATGGTGTTCAAGTGGCTGAACTGGAGGTGTTGAGATGTTGTCCCGTTTTTACTTAAGATTCTCTCGGAGGTCAGGAATAATGACGGGACGAGAAGAAGTCTGAGGGATATGTTCTTTGACCACATTCGGAACATGGTTTCGGTTCTTTAGATGTTTTGTCCCGTGAGTATATAGAGAAGTACTCACTTCGTTAGCATAAGTCTCAGGATTTTTCATCCTGGAAATTCGCCTCTGATGCATGTTCATCTTTGGCATTGGCTGCTTGCGTTTCATAGAAGCTGGTCTATTGAGATAAGTCCGTAGATCAGCAAATTCACCCCCAGGGGTTTCTGTCTGAGACACCAGTAATTTTTCTTGTTTTGAACGGGATATCCGGAGATTTGGGAGATCTTAGAATTCTGCTACCGGAGTAGGCAGAATACCTCTTTGATCAGTACATTTTCCTTTGGCAGGGAAAGAAGAGCTCTTGTTTGAGAGATTTCTTGTACTGATTGGTGCCGAGGCACTTCAGATGGATCTTCTACGGTAAAAACCGGAGAAGACTAAAAAAGATCAAAGGACCTTTTCCTTTGTTTTGTGAAGAAGGGTTGGCTAAAAAGCATTTCCCTCTGTTGTCTTCCAAGTCGTGGAACGAGGAAGTTCGAGAAAAGACCAATGGGCCTTTTCCTTTGTTCTGAGGAGGAGGAGGAACAGTCAACAGACTACCCCCAGTGGATTGCGCTGGAGCAACAGGGTACTTGGGAAGAGAAGCAGATTTTTTCTTCTTGCTGTGAGAGAAAGGAAGATTAGCCAAAAGGCTATCCCTATTAGACTGCGCCGGAACAGCTTGCGCAGAGGTTGAAGTGGCAATATGCGCATTGGCTGATTGCGCTTGGGAAGCTTTGACAGATGGCTTTTTGGCCACAGAAACTGTAGTTTGCACAGCAGGAGTCCTGGCTTCAGAATGTTTAGGTTGCACTCTGGTTGCAGGAGTAGTGGATTGCGCAGGAGCAAAAGTGGCCGCCAATTGCGCTAGAGGGAGAGGAGTCTTGCACTTTGCCAGAGTAGCATAGGAAGTGGGTTACGCTGTGGCAGAAAGAGCAGTGTGTTGCGCAAGGGCAGAAGTTGCTACTGGTTCTTTGGCAACAGAGACAGCAGGTTGCGCAGATGACTGCACAGAGGACTTTGGAGTCCACACTGAACGGACCTTGCTCTTGGCAGAGGTTGCAGTGCGACAAGTAGCTCCAGAGTTGATCATCGCTTCGTAGGCAGTCTGGTTGACCTTCACAACCAGCGCCTTCTGCGTCTTTTCGATAGACGCAACGTCACATTGAGTTGTCACTTCCTCGTCGGAGGAGAAAGTCGTCCCCAACAGAGTCGCCATTTTGTTTGCAAAAACAAAAAGTCTTTTATTTCACAAACTTTGTAAGAAGATTACAATTGAATTCTGGGAAAGTACAACTATAGGAATCCGATCTGAAGACGATCGCTTTATCCCTTGGACGATGTGAACTTTGAAGACGATAGCCTCTGAAGAATGCAGCAGCACTTGGGCAAGAACTCCTGATCTCTGATGATAATAATGATCTGATCCCCTTAATGAAGGACTTGAAACTCTATTTATAGAGTTCTAGAAATAACTAATTTGTAGTTATTCTGGATTGCGCATGCTGAACTGCGCTGGTGACAGACTGCGCAAACAGCGAACTGCGCTGGCAGTTACTCGATCGTGGGCCAACTGTATTAGACGCATGGTATTGTTTGATTAAAATGCGCTTGGTCGTGTACAGGAAGCTGTCACGTGTTGAGCAATTGATGGCATGTAAGCCACGTACAAAATGTCAGTTATCTTGATGGATCGTGCCACTTGAACAACGCCAGCTTCAGACTGCGCTGGAATCAAACTGCGCTGAAGAGGATCTGGCAGACTGCGCTTCGGTTGGGCTGGCAGACTGTGCTGGCTTTTGGCAGCTGGACCGCGCTAGGATTTGGACAGCTGTCCTAGAATGCGGTGCGGCTCGAGAAACGAAGAGGCTCCTCGCCTTTCGGGCTGTCAGTTGTCAGAAGATCTAATTTTGTGTCAGGTAATAATGACGTTGCCACGTCAGCATAGCGCGCTTGGATACTGGCGCAGTTCAACCTCGTGTAGTTGATTTGTTGTGCAGTCTACTTCCTGCGCAGTTCATTGAAGGGTGTGCAATTTGGTTTTCATTACTTTTTTGATGGGTACAACTTGATTTTTAGGACCTACATGAAGCATTAAAGTTTTTCATCGTAGCAATATAGCTTTGAGATTGTTATTGCCGGGGCACAATTTTTCAATGAAAAACAGAGAATATGAAACAATTGTAAGAACAATGTTCCAACGCAACACTTCTAGGAAGGTTACGCAAGTATAACAAAAATCTAAGAAGATCTCGTTATTATATTACGAGAATCTAAAAAGATTTTGTAATCCACAGCAGCATATGATATACGAGAATCTGAGAAGATTTCGTAATCACAGCAGCGAAGAAGATGACAGACGAAAGATAGAAGATGGCCTGCTGGGGTGAATGATCACCGTTGCTCAAAGCTATATTCGCCCCACACGAATAGCTTTCAGGAACCAGCAACTTTGTCGAAGAACTTTGGAACACTTCTGCTCTTCTGACTCCTCGAATCGTACACGGACTCCCGTGCAAAAGCAACGCTGGTGCAAGGCTTCTCTTCTCTCTCACAGACTCTGTTTACTTGTGTTAAGAAACACTTGTAAACTTTATTAGTGCGATGTCGTAGTGGTGCTCGACTTAGAGTACTGCTACGAGCCTGCTAATGTTTTAGAAGATATTGGCTATAGGCTAAGGGTACTCAATCACAATTAGGAAACTTCCAATTGCTTTTATACAACTGTCCTTTCATGATGCTGATTACTTGTACTCTAAATTGTCCTCCTTTGATATGATCTATCTTGTGCCATATTGACTTCTTTCTTTCGATCTATCTTCAGGATGGTGACGACTCGATCTCAGTATTTGGAGCCTGTGGATACTGAGAGGTCCGCCACATCTGGCGAACCTGAGCCAGTCACTTCTCCTGTAGTCGTTGCATCTGCAGCAGCAGTCGGGGGTACTCCTCCACCAGTTACGAGGACTGTCCCGGAGGTCGCTGCAGCAGGAGCAGTCGTGGGTGTTCTTCCTCCTGCACATCGAACTCCTCTGTCTATAGCCGAGGATCTGTCTCCTCCGCCTCCACTACCTACCGATATGGGGCAGATGTTTGCCTTCCTTCGGCAGATGATGGAGGCCCAGCGAGTCCAGACTGAGGCTCAGCAGAAGCAGACAGACGCGATGCATCAAGACGTGAGGGATGCACACCAGTTGGCTCTAGCAGCCGTGGAGCAGAGGACTCCGCATTAGGGAGCGCATCCGAGGTCGGGCAATATCCAGGACTTCAAGAAACTGGGGCCTCGTGACTTTAGCGGGACTGAGGGCGTATTATATGCTGACGACTGGCTCGAGGACATCGAGCGTCAGATGAGGGCTTCCCGCCTAGCAGACGACCTGAAGGTCAAGGCGGTGGGGCTACAGCTGTTAGATATTGCTCGCACCTGGTTCAGGAACGAGCCAGACCTTGCTGGAGAGGGCCATACCTGGGCCGAGTTCAAGGTCCTCTTCAAGGCGAAGTTCTTTTCTCCCGCAGACAAGATCGACTTGGCGAGGCAGTTTCAGCACCTCCAGCAGGGTGGTTTATCTGTAGAGGAGTACGCTACGGAGTTCGGCAGACTGAGCCGATACGCAGAGTACATAGTGTGTGAGCCAGAGATCAGGGCGAGCCGCTTTAGAGAGGGATTGATATGGGATATCAAGATCCTTATTCCCTCTTTCTATGCGACCTATACCGAGATCTTTGCGAAGGCTCGTAAGGTGGAGAGGGAGTTGGGCCTGAAGCCCAAGAGGGACCGTGATCTGTTTTCGGGGACTAGTAGCAGCGCGGGGGCTGCTAAGCGTCCTCAACTCCAGCATCATTCTATTCCGCAACGCCCGTAACAGATTCCTGCTCCGGTTAGGGCACTAGTTCAGCAGGTGCCCCGGCAGCAGCAGTAGGGATCGACGCAGTAGGTGCCTACTTGCAACTACTGCAAGAGGTCCAGACATCTCTGGGAGGTTTGCCGGAGACGTTTGGGTGTGTGCCTATACTGTGGCACCGAGGAGCATCAGGCGAGGGATTGTCCTTCGAACAATCGTCGTACAGCTCAGGGAGCACAGGGTAGGCCACCTATGGCACCGCATCACGCCCCACACCAGCAGCGGGATATACCCCGCCAGGGCAGGGCTTTTGCGATGACAGTTGAGGATCCTGCAGGCATTGGACTAGGAGGTTAGGTCTTGCTATTTCCTTTTAACTGTTTCTTTCTGTCCATTGACTGATGATTGCCTTCTTAGTACCTTTAGTTTTCATATGTGATGATCATGCTAGATTAAATAGGAAATCCCAATGAAGACTGCAATAGCTTAATACTGTAGAGATTTAAAACCATGCATGTGTTTTGATTCCCTGGATTGCATTTTTATATAGCTTAGGATAAAATTTAGTAGGCTTTGTCACGACCCATACCCGCTTTTCCGGATACGAGACGTGTCCAAGTCAGCCTACGCCGCAGAGTCGACGGTAGAACGCTGTCAAGCCCGCAAGAAAATACATGCTCAAAAATAAACTTTATTGCTCATTCACATTTCTAAATTTATTACAACATTTGCAATATTTATATTTAAAGAATACAAAGTTCTCATAATTAATGAAAATGATACAATTGCTTTCTATTTCTAGGTTTCTGTCTGCAGGTACACCCTGTATCTCCCAAAGCTAAGTGAAGCCACAGCTAAACCTGAAAAATGTTGGTTTCCAGTCATGAATGGAACAAGCACACAAACCGATAGTGCGAAAACACAATAGAATTTACAAGACATGAAAATAACATATGAGAGATGAAAACTAGAAAGTACTGATGACATGGCACGGTGGAGAAGACAAGAAAAACAAATAAAATACAACTACCTATGTGGTGTGAAATATCCGTTTCGACATGTGAACGGCTAGGGGGGTAAATCCGGCACCCTGCACGTGTCGTGTGCAGCTGCTATTCTCCACGAAAGACACGGGGGATAATTCTGGGTAGTCCACGTGTCTACTAAGATATTTTCCCTCCCGACTACTCCGTGTGACGAGCGTGTCAACAAGCAGCAAGACATATGTATAGACGTGAAATAAAAAGACTACTATGAATCGAAAGCAATCAGAAAGTGCACTTGCCTGAGGTCCTTAGCTGGTGAAACCAATAATTCTTGTTGAGTTCAGTATAGTCCAGTTGGCTAGGAGTGAAGGAGTTCGGGTTCGCAGACGAAATTAGAATACGATTAGTCACTATCAATAACTTATATTCGAAGGAATTACGTAAATAATATTTATACTTTTACTATATGATTTTAAACTATATTTTTCCTATTAGCCAAGGTAGTTTAACCAAAAATCTAGGAAACATTTTAGGGCAAAAACATAATTTGTCAAATATATAGTTTTTAATCAAAACTATATTTTCTTATTAGTCCAATTATTTTAGAAAGCCTTATAAAACATATTTAGAAATATTGTCAAGAAAATATCTATTTAACTAGTTAAAATAATATTTTCGTTTTAAAAGTAATTATAGATCCCTTTTTAGAATATTTCCTCAATATATATAGTTTACTTGAAAATACATACAATTTATAAAAATACTTAAAACTATTTTGGAAACATGTATAATATTTGGAAAATATTTACGATATGTAGAACTATATATTATTAGTCAAATACGATTTTTAGATAATTACCTTGAAATCAAGAAAATTGTTTAGGGTTAAAATATCTAAACTATAATTTGAAATGTCAAGTAAAAGCTGAAATAAAATATTTAAGGATTTTTAATTCTAGTTTTGAAAATAGGTGTAAGGTTACAATACAATTTTGAAATATTAACTATATATTTTTGATAAGCATATTAATAATATTAATAACAAAACAAATGACTTTTAGTGATAATAATAATGCTAATAACCTTAAGAATACTATCATAATATCATTCGTTAACAAAGCATGTTCCCATGCTAGCTGACTCTTCTTGTTCCCGAATCCCGAGTATCAACCATTTTTCCTAATTTAATAATAACTATAATAATTTATAAGAGAAATAGAGAGAGAGAGAGAGAAAGTGAACTGAAGAGGAAGAGAGGAAAGGGAAAGGAGAGGGAGGAACTCACAGAGGTGGGCGGCGGCGTAGTCGAGCCAGAGGCGGAGGTCGGAGTGGGAGACGGGTGGCGCGGCGGAGATACGCCATGGGGTCGAGGGCGGCTCGTGGAGGCTTTAGAGGGGATTCGGGAAGAGGGATCGGCCGCTCGCCGTGGGCGGCGGCTCGGCTCGGCTCGGCTCGACTTGCCGCGGAGCTGCAGACACGGCAGAGGACGCGGGGGTTCCCACGGTGGTGATGCTCGCACGCGCGTGCAGGTTCTGGGGAAGCGTGCGCCGGCGGGTACCTCGCGAGATGCGACCTCTTTTTCTGGCAGATCCGGCCGGATCCTTGTGGTCAAGGAGGACGGAGAGCGAGGCGACGACTTTGAGTGTGGCGGTCGATAGATCACCCAGGCAGTTTGTGGTCGGTGGAGTTGACAATCTGGCCGAGGAAGGAGGCAGTCGGAAGGGGTTTCGTCGTGGTGGGCGCCTGGCCATGGCGGTGCGGCCGGTATTTGACTGAAGGTGCAGTGGAGATGACGGGATTTATCCGGAGTTGGCCGCGACAGTCAGGCGGAGGTGAGGTCGGGGTCAGGATATTTTGTTTAAATTTTTTCCTTTGTATCTGCACTGTATCGGAAGGATGGACACATGATTCTTTGGTGTAAAGATCTGGATGAAGAGAATTGATGTATACACGGACACGAACGCCCGGGAACGAACCCGAGGCTGGACACAATGATGAATAAATTTGGTGGAGGCAAAGGCACAGACACACGGGTCCGGACACGGCACAAAATTTTGGTGTTTGGCTGTGTTGATGATTTTCTGTGGTGTTGCGTGGCTTGTGACGGTGGTTCGGTGATGACATGGTGGTCGGGAATGGCTGGGAATCTGGTGGTCGGAAATGGCTGTTGTGTAGGGCAACGTGGTTCTGTGGCTGGGAGTTGCGGTGCAGGCAAGGAGGATGATGGTGATAGTAAGGTGGTATGTCGAGAGGGGTTGTGATAGATTATGAGAAAGATAGAGGGCTCTTTTATATAGGAAGTTAATCCCTAGACCAGTAAGGATTGCAATTCCTAGTAGATAAAGCCTTTCCCCTCATTTTAAATCAAGTAACTATTTAAAATCAAAACTAAATTAATCAATTAATATTTAAAATATATATTCGATAATACAAACATAGTTTAAATTGTATTTCATCGTAATCTTAATCCAACCATTGGTCCTGCCAATAATTTAAAGATAGTATTTGTTTATATCAAATAATTTAAAGCATATAAATTTAAGTCGAAAATCAAATAATCGATTATCATTAAATTTAAAATAATATTTGTTGTCATCAGGATATCGTAACGTGTATTTTATAAATCAAATCTAATTCGATATCCCTTAATTTAAAACCAAATAAATATTTAAAACTAGTTTAACATAATCTTAATGCATATATTTGAATCAAATAATATTTTTTTAAAATCAAAATAATTTAATCGAATCTACTAATAGATAATACTGTCAATTTAAAATTGATAGCTAATATTGTCAAACGTTTAAGTTATAAAAACTCAAATAGAATAACTTTTTACGCCAAAAATTAATCTAATAACAATCTTATTAATGATTGCCATAATAATTTAAAATATTATTCTATATTGATAAATAATTCAAATCGTATGAGTTAAATCAAAATAGGCGATCGACATATCTTTAAGATAAAATTTAATATTTTGTCAAATAACATATTTCTAAATCAAAACTATAATATAGATAATATCCGATGTCATCGAATAATTCAAAACATATTCTAAAATTCTATAGATATTTATAATTAATATTTAATAAAATTTAAGGTAGTAACAAAACATCTTTCATAATTCTAACTATATACTTCAATAAAATATTTATTAAAACCAAATAGCACTCTCAAAGTATTTAATTTTTAGAACTTATTTTCAATAGAAATTAATCATAAAGTTATTCGCAAAGTCTTGACGAAAACGACCTTCAAGCAGAATAAAAGTAAGAAGAAAAAATTAATAATTTGGAAAATTTGGGAAGAGGAGTTACAAATCTACCCACCTTAGAAATAAATTCGTCCTCGAATTTAAGGACTACTAGGATAGGCAGACTTGGTAGATTGGTGATAGGTAGTAAAAATTTATGATAAAAGAAATTGATCGAATAAAATAAATAAACTAGAAAGAAAGCGTTTGAAACTCCAAAAGCCCTAAAATGTTCTCAGCTTTAATTCTTGAAACAAGTTTGATAAGGCCGATAATCGTAAACAGAGTATCAACGAAATCTGCCTTCAACCCCGACAAATAAAATATGTGAATGAGTAAATGAATAAAAATTTTGGAAACTCCGAAAAAGGGAAACTAGGGTTAGGGATGGATGGTTGGGGTTTTGGGTATGGCTTGGTATTGGAACCGTTGGCTATGGTCTTGAATTCTAAAATGCTCTAAAAAGAATTCGACAAAAGTTCATCAATCAAAGACTCTACCCACCTTAGGAAATTTCTTACTCGAAAATTTTGAATGGCACAATTTGTCATGCTTACGAATATAATCAAAAAATGGTATGACCAATGATCAAGAGTTAGATCATGAATAGAAAAGGTACCACGAGTCATGATTAAAGTTTAGTCGAAAGGGTCTAGTTACCGTGGTCGGGGATATAATCAAAATGGGATTAGTTAAACAAGGAGGAGTCGTTAGGCACGACTAAATACTATTGGAATTATATAGGCCTGCTCAAGGATCAAAATTTTGATAAAGTCCAAGCATGGTTAAAGCCACTTAGGTACAACTAAGATGTAGGTCATCCAAGCATGATCAAAATTTAAAAGTTGGTACGAGCATGAACAAGATCACAATAGTCATGATCACGGTGGAATAAAAATAAGACTTAGTTAAAAATATAGGCACGGTTATGATTTAGTTATGAACAAAATTGTTCAAGATCGATCAAAATTGAAATCATTGTGGTACGAACAACTAGTTAAGCAAAATTATTTAGGCACGATTATATAATCAAATTCTAGGATAACATGCGAATTGGCACGATTGAAATAGAATCGAATAGTCTAGTCGTGATATAAAGGTCGTTAAGGGGGGTCCAAATCGAAACCGTTCTAATACGTTCGATTGGGTAAGCATGATCATTGAATCGTAATCTAGGGGTGATTATGAATCTAGTGGAAGGAAATCAAATTAGGTTTAAAAGATGGCGATTCAAAAATAGGAAGATATGGAGGAAAAGAACAATCAATTTATTGAGAAGTTGGTAACTAGGAATAATGTACAAATTAATTTAGAAAATTTATAGTCGTATGCCAATAAAGGACGTAGCCTATATGGTATTCGAATATCGTAAGCATATCTGAAGTCGTTTTATCGAGAATTTATGCCTCACCAGTGTACAGCTAGCTGCAATAAACTCTTGGTTCCACGACTCAAATGAAGATACGGTAATGAATACCCTATCAACTCTATCCAATCTTGATATAATATTTCAAGGAAAAAAATTAGGGCAACTAAGCTATAGCTTGAATGACATTCGATAACTCACGCTTACTTGAAATTATTTTAACTTGGGGGACATGCCACGCCAGTGCGCTGCTGGCTGCAGTGAACCCGTAGTCTCGATAATTCAAATAAGTGGCGACAGTGCGCTGCTGTCTTGCCATCGCAAGTCAACGAATATTTTTTTAACTATACCTTATGAAATTTCAAAGGAGGTTCTAGAATTTCAAACAAGTTCTAAGAGGGTGTAAGTATCTGCCCTTCCAGTATGAATATCAAGTCTTGAAAAGAAAATAATTAGTTAGGAAGGATAACTGTTGAATCCAAAAACTTAACTTAAGATTAAGGTATAGGCAATTGAGTGAGAAATTATTTAAAAAGATAAATTCCTTGGGTCCAGGACAATATAAGTGATACAAACTCATGATATGGCGATGTTTAGAGAAGACATAAGATAAAGTTGTACAAATGATAAGATCAGGAAGGAAAGGACCGAAGGCAAAAGAAATATAAACTTGAATTTATATTTCTCTAATATTCAAGATCGAAGAAAAAGTATGTAAATAGCACTATGCCTACCCATTATGAATATATTTATGCAAAAGTGTATATGTATAGCCTAAGTGAATCCCAATAATCCCAAAATAACATTCTAAGAGAAGGTCATCCTATTTCCAAGTAAAATATGAATTTAAATAGCAATAATACATATATTATATTCAATATATAATTTATAGAAATTATTCACAATACTAGAAATGAGCTACCAATATATATACACATCTATATACCTACATGGACGACGTTGGTCGCTCTACATGACCACTAGGACTTGGGTTGAATTCGGGCTAGTTTGGAATAACCGGGTCTTCTAAAAGTCAATAATCTTAATAATAATTAATTTATTTATTTCTAAGGTTATGTCGCAATTTGGCCTGGTTTTCCTAGTTAGTGCACACCTATGACTCGGCCTTCTCTACCATGGCTAGAACACTAGTCAAAGCACTCGACCACACTCTCAGTGCCAAAATTCTTGGTCATCCTGCACTCCAAAACTTAACCGTGACTAAGGCCCTTTAAATAAATATTTATAAAATTCTATGAATCATATTTATTTCAAACAAATAAATAAAAGAATATTTTCCAAACTTTCGGAAAGAGGGGTTACAAATCTACCTTCTTCAGAAATACTATCGATTCAGAATACAATAGTGTATCCTTCTATGAAAATCATCTAACAGGATTTAGAATTCAATGAGGCCTATATAGCAATCTTAACTACCCAACTGTCAGATTAAACTAGGAACTCCTAGTCCTAACCATTCTCTTAAAATTGATTTACTCCTAGTTGTGAATGAGCATTTCCTAGTCGTAGGCTCGCAGTAGTATGACTAATATGGTACTACCACAAGTTCGTATAATTATTGCGAAGACTGACCTGCGTGGGCCACCACAAAAACTTGTCACGACCCGCACCCGCTTTTCCGGATACGAGACGTGTCCAAGCCAGCCTACGCCGCAGAGTCGGCGGTAGAACGCTGTCAAGCCCGCAAGAAAATACATGCTCAAAAATAAACTTTATTGCTCATTCATATTTCTAAATTTATTACAACATTTGCAATATTTATATTTAAAGAATACAAAGTTCTCACAATTAATGAAAATGATACAATTGCTTTCTATTTATAGGTTTCTGTCTGCAGGTACACCCTGTATCTTCCAAAGCTAAGTGAAGCCACAGCTAAACCTAAAAAATATTGGTTTCCAGTCAAGAATGGAACAAGCACACAAACCGACGACAGTGCGAAAACACAATAGAATTTACAAGACATGAAAATAACATATGAGAGATGAAAACTAGAAAGTACTGATGACATGGCACGGTGGAGAAGACAAGGAAAACAAATAAAATACAACTCCTATGTGGTGTAAAATATCCGTTTCGACATATGAACAGCTAGGGGGTAAATCCGGCACCCTGCACGTGTCGTGTGCAGCTGCTATTCTCCACAAAGGACACGGGAGATAGTTCTGGGTAGTCCACATGTCTACTAAGATATTTTCCCTCCCGACTACTCCGTGTGACGAGCGTGTCAACAAGCAGCAAGACATATGTATAGACGTGAAATAAAAAGACTACTATGAATCGAAAGCAATCAGAAAGTGCACTTGTCTGAGGTCCTTAGCTGGTGAAACCAATAATTCTTGTTGAGTTCAGTATAGTCCAGTTGGCTAGGAGTGAAGGAGTTCGGGTTCGCAGACGAAATAAGAATACGATTAATCACTATCAATAACTTATATTCGAAGGAATTGCGTAAATAATATTTATACTTTTACTATATGATTTTAAACTATATTTTTCCTATTAGCCAAGGTAGTTTAACCGAAAATCTAGGAAACATTTTAAGGCAAAAACATAATTTGTCAAATATATAGTTTTTAATCAAAACTATATTTTCTTATTAGTCCAATTATTTTAGAAAGCCTTATAAAACATATTTAGAAATATTGTCAAGGAAATATCTATTTAACTAATTAAAATAATATTTTAGTTTTAAAAGTAATTATAGATCCCTTTTTAGAATATTTCCTCAATATATATAGTTTACTTGAAAATACATACAATTTATAAAAATACTTAAAACTATTTTGGAAACATGTATAATATTTGGAAAATATTTACGATATGTAGAACTATATATTATTAGTCAAATACAATTTTTAGATAATTACCTTGAAATCAAGAAAATTGTTTAGGGTTAAAATATCTAAACTATAATTTGAAATGTCAAGTAAAAGCTGAAATAAAATATTTAAGGATTTTTAATTCTAGTTTTGAAAATAGGTGTAAGGTTACAATACAATTTTGAAATATTAACTATATATTTTTGATAAGCATATTAATAATATTAATAACAAAACAAATGACTTTTAGTGATAATAATAATGCTAATAACCTTAAGAATACTATCATAATATCATTCGTTAACAAAGCATGTTCCCATGCTAGCTGACTCTTCTTGTTCCCGAATCCCGAATATCAACAATTTTTTTCTAATTTAATAATAAATATAATAATTTATAAGAGAAATAGAGAGAGAGAGAAAGTGAACTGAAGAGGAAGAGAGGAAAGGGAAAGGAGAGGGAGGAACTCACAGAGGTGGGCGGCTGCGCAGTCGAGCCAGAGGCGGAGGTCGGAGTGGGAGACGAGTGGCACGGCGGAGATGCGCCATGGGGTCGAGGGCGGCTCGTGGAGGCTTCAGAGGGGGTTCGGGAAGAGGGATCGGTCGCTCGCCGTGGGCGGCGGCTCGGGTCGCCGATGGAAAGTCGTCGGCGTTGGCTTGCCGCGGAGTTGCGGACACGGCGGAGGACGCGGGGGTTCCCACGGTGGTGATGCTCGCACGCGCGTGCAGGTTCTGGAGAAGCGCGCGCCGGCGGGTACCTCGCGAGATGCGACCTCTTTTTAGGACAGATCCGGTCGGATCCTTGTGGTCGAGGAGGACGGAGAGCGTCGCAGAGCGCAGCCACGACGGAGCTGGTGCCTGTGGCTGCTCGGGACGCGGAGAAGGATGCTCCGGGAAGACCGGTTGGGGTATTGATGGAAGATCGGGTAGTGGCTTCGAGGAGTGGGTGGAGGAGGCGACGACTTCGAGTGCGGCGCTCGACAGATCGCCCAGGCAGTTTGTGGTCGGTGGAGTTGACAATCTGGCCGAGGAAGGAGGCTGTCGGAAGGGGTTTCGTCGTGGTGGACGCCTGGACATGGCGGTGCGGCCGGCATTTGACTGAAGGTGCAGCGAAGATGACGGGACTTATCCGGAGTTGGCCGCGACAGTCAGGCGGAGGTGAGATCGGGGTCAGGATATTTTGTTTAAATTTTTTCCTTTGTATCTGCACTGTGTCGGAAGGATGGACACATGATTCTTTGGTGTAAAGATCTGGATGAAGAGAATTGATGTATACACGGACACGAACGCCCGGGAACGAACCCGAGGCTGGACACAATGATGAATAAATTTGGTGGAGGCAAGGACACAGACACACGGGTCCGGACACGGCATAGAATTTTGGTGTTTGGCTGTGTTGATGATTTTCTGTGGTGTTGCGTGGCTTGTGACGGTGGTTCGGTGATAACATGGTGGTCGGGAATGGCTGGGAATCTGGTGGTCGAAAATGGCTGTTGTGTAGGGGCAACATGGTTCTGTGGCTGGGAGTTACGGTGCAGGTGAGAAAGATGATGGTGATGGTACGGTGGTATGGCGAGAGGGGTTGTGATAGATTATGAGAAAGATAGAGGGCTCTTTTATATAGGAAGTTAATCCCTAGACCAATAAGGATTGCAATTCCTAGTAGATAAAGTCTTTCCCCTCATTTTAAATCAAGTAACTATTTAAAGTCAAAACTAAATTAATCAATTAATATTTAAAATATATATTCGATAATACAAACATAGTTTAAATTGTATTTCATCGTAATCTTAATCCAGCCATTGGTCCTGCCAATAATTTAAAGATAGTATTTGTTTATATCAAATAATTTAAAGCATATAAATTTAAGTCGAAAATCAAATAATCGATTATCATTAAATTTAAAATAATATTTGTTGTCATCAGGATATCGTAACGTGTATTTTATAAATCAAATCTAATTCGATATCCCTTAATTTAAAACCAAATAAATATTTAAAACTAGTTTAACATAATCTTAATGCATATATTTGAATCAAATAATATTTTTTTAAAATCAAAATAATTTAATCGAATCTACTAATAGATAATACTGCCAATTTAAAATTGATAGCTAATATTGT
The DNA here is from genome assembly GCA_029216955.1 of Iris pallida. Taxonomy (NCBI): domain Eukaryota; kingdom Viridiplantae; phylum Streptophyta; class Magnoliopsida; order Asparagales; family Iridaceae; genus Iris; species Iris pallida. Next base: position 18,070,946 of record JANAVB010036419.1, on the reverse strand, counting down.
CAAACGTTTAAGTTATAAAAACTCAAATAGAATAACTTTTTAAGCCAAAAATTAATCTAATCACAATCTTATTAATGATTGCCATAATAATTTAAAATATTATTCTATATTGATAAATAATTCAAATCGTATGAGTTAAATCAAAATAGGCAATCGACATATCTTTAAGATAAAATTTAATATTTTGTCAAATAACATATTTCTAAATCAAAACTATAATATAGATAATATCCGATGTCATCGAATAATTCGAAACATATTCTAAAATTCTATAGATATTTATAATTAATATTTAATAAAATTCAAGGTAGTAACAAAACATCTTTCATAATTCTAACTATATACTTCAATAAAATATTTTTTAAAACCAAATAGCACTCTCAAAGTATTTAATTTTTAGAACTTATTTTCAATAGAAATTAATCATAAAGTTATTCGCAAAGTCTTGACGAAAATGACCTTCAAGCAGAATAAAAGTAAGAAGAAAAAAAATTAATAATTAGGGAAATTTGGGAAGAGGAGTTACAGGCTTTGATTGTTGGGTATTTGACCTAGAAGGAGTACGACCATTTTAATTTCGAGGACGAAATTTTTCTAAAGAGGGTAGACTTGTAGAACCCAGTTTCTAAAATGATGGTAATTTTGTAATTATAATCATTTAATAATAATATTTAAACCATGTTATGAATTTTGGTGATTTTTAGTTAATTTAAAACTATTTAAAACCACGATTTGTGATTTTGATGATTGACTAGTGTAACCCTAGAGTTGGCTAAGCCTAGAGACTGACCATGACCAAGGGAGCCTAGCCATGTGATTAGGATGACTAATTAAAACTCTTTAGCCTAAGGATATTTTGGTCATTTTTACAATTTTGTGAAATTGTAATTTTGATTAATTAAATATTGTGCTAATCTTTTAGTTAAGCCTTAACCTAGGAGCTTAACCTAATCTAGATTAGTCTTGAGGTTAGGATTATGGATAGAACATTCCTACTAAGTGCCAAGGTTAGTAATATCTAGATATTTACAAGTAGGATATTTTCTTCTTAGGATATTTGTGAAAGGAAAGCCTAGAACCAATAGGAAGGCTTGGAATTGGGTGGAATGATCTTGGCCACTCATCTATACCTAAACAAACCCTAATTTCCTTAGATGACCAGCCATCAAGTGCCCCCTTCCTATAAAGGATCCTTAAGAAGGCCTTTGCCTCTTTTTACAATTTCTTAGAACCCTAATTGTTCCTCCCCAAAATCCTTCCCCAAATATCCAAATTAAGTCCAATTTGATCCTAATCAATTGCATCATCATCCCCAATAGTATAGGAGACTTGTGGAGGCTTGTTAGAGAGGTTTGAGGACATTTGAACCGTTGCAAATCGAGGAAGACATCGATACTAGGTCCTTTACATTGAGATTCTAACTCTCAATAGGTAAACCTATCTACACCCATTAAAATCATAATTTTTCTTCATAGATGCATTCATTTAGGGTTCCCCTAGGTGTAGCCCAACTTTGGTAGGATTTCGTGTCCGTTCGATACCCGTATCGAACACGTATCGGTGTATTTAAATGAGTGTTCGATCAAATGCCTCATATGACTTTTTGTTCTTGGTTTTCAAAACAAATTATATATTTTGGAAGCTTATTATGTGTAGATCACAACCCAAGTTAACTGAGTCGATTTTAGGTAAGTTTGGACACAATTTTTAGGCTTGGACATGCAGTACGAGACACCGCACGGGGCCCGTGCGGCTGCCCTGCTGCTCGGGTGTCCTAGCGGACACGACACGTCACCCCGACACATGAAAATTTGTGTGTAGGTGCGGGCAATCACTGACACTGTGCAACAAAATTTCAGGCAATATCATCGAGTATTTTGGGAGATATTCGATCGGCACGGGTCGCATACACACACACGCGCGCGCGAAAATCCACACTGATATGCCTCTGTATCTTGGACACGCGACTTCGTGGACACGACTCAGGCACTTAGACACCTACCCTGACACCCCACCTAGCTACTGACACGACCATGACACTTGTGATTGGACACACGAGTCCCTAGACTAGTCGACACACGTGCACGAGGAATAACTGGGTTGTTCACTGATACTTCATATTTTCGTGAATTGGACACTTCGTGTCCACTTATGTGGACACGAACACACCCCCTTGACACGTTTAAATATGAGGAACACTCCTACGCACCTAATTTTGGGTTTTCATAAGATTTTAGGTTTAAAATCGGGTTCGACTGTTATCGACTGATACGCAGTTTTAATATTTCAAATTCTGAGTTTAATTATATTTAACTGTTTTATAATGTTTTAATTACTATGAATAGTTCAAGTTAGGCATGTAGGATTTATGAACATGTTAGGTTGGGATGTTATCAAGGGATTTTTTGATTTGGTTTTGAATTGAAGGTGTAAATGGAAATGGGGTTTGTATGTATCAGTGTTTTCCATTGGGTTTTGAAATAATCTGACAGTTAGTGATATCCTGAGATTTCAATTGGTTAGTGATAAATAGAGGTTTGTTTTAAATCAGAGATTTGGGTATTAACTTATATGTTCATGTTGAGTATTAGTTTTGAACTGTTTTGGAGTTTTTCCAGTTTTCGAGTTAGGGTTGATTTGTGATACTGAAAACTGAGATAATATGGGAAGTTTACTATAAAACTGAGAATTTACCTATGTTGTGAAACCTGAGAATGTTGTTCAAACTGAGATTGGGGTTGTAATCTCAGTTTTGGGTAAGTTTCTTTAATTTCAGTCAAGAAGTTGACTGTGTAGTAGGACTAGACATTAGGAATTGGTTTTAGGTTTGCTTATGTGAGTATACATGTGTCTGAACATGTATACTTGTTCAAATTTTAGGTATATTAGATGTTTAGTGAGTTGGAGTTTAAATTAGGTTTTGAGTGGAGCTTTTGTGAGATGAATATGTTTTAGTGGATGATTGAATGAATGAATATATGAAATGAAATATATGAATGGAATTGTGAAATGATGATTGAATCAATAGGTGGATTATTAGATGAATGAATGAATTTTTGAATGGGAGGAATGAATGTATGAATTAAATTGAAATGAAATGGAGGTTTGAATTGAATTGGAGTATTGAATTGAAATAGAGTGAGTGAAGAGATGAAGGAATGGGATAGATGGATAGATGGTTTGAATAAATAAAGGAGGAATGTATCCCATTAGTTCATGGGTTAGATACCTTGAGTAAAGTATTGATATTATCTTGGGGGTAACACCAAGGTAATATTATAGGGTATCCTAACCTAGTATTAGTTATTTGATTTATACAACCTAGAAAACTTAGATATAGGTTAATACAACCTAGAGTTTACTAATTGGACTAGTTTGACCAATCATGACTTGTTGACCAGAGTTGACCAGTTGACCAAAAGTCAACTGTAAGTCAACCCTTGACCTAGATTGACCTAGTTGGCTTGCTTGACTTGCTATAACCTAGTATGACCTAATATGACTTAGTTCGACTTGTTTGACCTAGTTTGACCCAGACAGTTGACCAGGTTTGACTTAGAGTTGACTTTGACCTAGATTTGACTTAGAATCATGTAGACTGTATCGTATATTTTATTTACCTTATTTCTGAATACATCATAACCTGTATTACTTTAACTAGGATTTTGAGACTCCGATTCAGGCATCTGTTTTTCATCAGTCATACAGGGTGACAGGCGAGTACATTCTCTGATAATATTTCCGTTTTATGATATCGTCTTTGTTTCTCGTATTTAGTGTAGATATCCTTGTTCTCTTGACACATGGTGCACACGGATTGGTATTGTCTGGATCCCATCATAAGATGTTATTCCTCTTATATATATGGTATACACTGGGCAAGTCTTCATTATTTATTGTTCATTGTATAGATACGATTCCTGCGTAGGCTCGCAACCTCCTTAGAGAATACGTGTCATGACGTGTCATGATTGGATCCACTATATTAGTCAGGGATGGGGGTGTTAGCGTAGATATGTGATCAATACCCCATAGTATCACCATTGTATCACCATTGTATCACTATAGTATCCTCATTGTATAGTGTTAATCATACACTCACGTATGATTAGCCAGGCCAAACATTGTATCAAGTTCTAAGCCGATCATATATTGAAACTAGTGCTAAACTCACATAGATAGCAGTTCCAGATTTTTGTACATGTTATACACTGTTCTCTTGCCTTATCTCATTACAGTTTTGATATACTCTGCCAGGATGCATGTACGCTCTACTTTACCTAGTATATTCTCTCTATCTACTGCTGTATTTTCAATATTGTATAACTATAACTGTTGTTTGAGATTTTGTACTCGTTCCCGTCCTGACTGGACCTGTTGAAAATATTACAGATGATGAGGAGGGGTGCCCTACCTATAACGGTCCTCATTACGTGGTTGGTATAGAGTTGGATACCCTAGTGCAGCAGGGGCTAGCTCTAGCAGATGAGGCCTTGGGATAGTTTAGCTGGTTCTAGTATAGTACTGGACTCTGTCTCCAGATTACTTTGGCTTGTTAATATTTGTTAGTTGTTTGTATTGAGATTGTTGACTCAGAGATTTTGGACTCGTATTATTCTGTGTTGGATTATCAGGATGATATTTATAAATCTTGTTGTCTTTATCTTTCAGTATTATTTATCGTCATTCTTAGAGTTTGTGATTGAGTATATTATATTGTCATTGCTTGTCCTCCGTTCGGAGTTGACCATTCTCGACATGGTTTGATATTATACTATTGATAGATAGTAGACCTAGACAGCGTTCTACGCCGTTTCTATGGCGTAGGCTGGGACGCTGTTACGCACTCGTACCCTTACCTCGGGTGCGGGTCGTGACACGTTTTTAGTGATGTAACTGCCTGTTTTCAAAATTTAGGATAAAATGGTCATTTTTGTATTTTTAGGAATTTTAGAAATTTTTATTTAATTATATTGTTATTTGGAGATTTTTAGAGTCGGGTTCGAATTTCAGCTCATTCCGACTTGTATCGGGGACCCGGGGTAGCTTAGACTCTGATCGGGACCCAACTAGAACCGACCAACTTGTCATGACCAAATCCAGATAATTATATTTGACTATCCCATTTGATTTTAGTGGGATTAGGGATTAGAATTAGATTTAGAACTTGGAATTTGGAGTTTTCAAGTTACCTTTTTGACCCCAACTCAAAACCACTCATCTTTTTGACTTTGAGGGCATTTTGGTAAATTGCCAAATGCCCCCAACCCTCTAAATGTGGCCGGCCACAGTAGCAAACACCCCCTCCCTTCTTCTCATTGCAAGAAAAACTCTTTCTCTCTCTTCCTTTCTCTCATTCTACAAGGATCCCTTTCTTTTCCCTTTGGATTTTAGGCTCAAAAGTAAGTCAAATCTCTTCTAATTCTCTTCCATACTCTAAATCTCTCCCTAATCTTGGTGCTAACCCTTGTTTATCTCTTATTTTTGATTTTTTATCTAAGTAGAACCTAGCATGGAGGGGTTGGAAGCTTAGATTTGGCTCTTGACCTAAAAAGAACCAATTTTGGAGCTTTTTCTTGGGATTCCAACTCCCAAGAGGTAAACCCTAACTCTAACTCTTGTAATTGCTCCTAATTAATGTTATTTGCATATTAGAAGATACCCGAGGCGTAGGACAACCCATTAGAAGAGGTTTGGAACCCATTGGACTCAATTCGGGACTTTCGGACTAGGTTTAGTGTCAATTTTGGAGAAAACCCTAAATTGACATGTTTGGGTGTTACCCCTAGACTAATTAGACCTAATTAGGTTAGTTTGGGTGAGATGAGGCTAGGTACGTGTCCATATTTGGATACGTGGGGTCGTTTTGCGAGAAATCATAAAAATAGGCTTTTTCGGGATTTTCGGGTTCCAACACACGGGTGACTTTTTGCACCAATACTAGAATCGGCAAGCTAGTACTTAGAATAGGTTCTAATTATTATTTAGAACTCGTGGGTAGAGTTTGGGTCGAATCCGGATAGGTTTGGTGTCCGTATCACGCGGTATCGCGAATCGGATACCCCGAAGTCGCCAGAATGGCCATTTGGCCATTCGGACCTCGTTTCTCGTTGCCGCTCGCGTGTGCGAGTTAGATTTGCTTGTGTGAGACACGTATCTAGGCCCTAGAGGGTAGAATTTCAAAGATTTGGGTATTCGGATAAGGTTTTGGGTCGTTTAGGAGTATATGTGTGTGTGTGTATATGTGTGTGTGTCCACATATATGTGTGTCCATGTGTGTGAGTGTGTGTGTGTCCATATATATAGATATCCATATGTGTGTGTCTATATATATATATATATATATATATATATATATATATATATATATATGTATAGATATGTATGTGTGTGTGTCTATATATAGATATAGGTATCCATGTGTGTGTGTGTATATATATATGTAGATATGTATGTGTGAGTGTGTGTATCTATATATGTAGATATGAATATGCGTGTGAGAGTGAGAGAGAGAGAGAGAGAGAGAGTGGGATAGATGAGGAGTTATAGAGAGAAATTAGAGAGAATGAGAGGAAGAGATTGAGGGTGAAAAGAGAGGAAGAGAGTGGAGAACAGCAGCAGCAGGGGGGGAGGAGTTTGGGGCTGCTGTTCCCCCCCCCCCCGAAAACAGCAGCAAAACAACAGCAAAAGCAGCAGAAATGGCAGCAGTAACAGCTGTTATAGCAGCAGCTATAGCCCCCCCTTTAGCCCCATTTGACCCCCCCATTTAACCCCTAAATATATACATATATATATATATTTTTTTTTTCCTAAATATATACATATATATATATATACATATATATACCCATATATATCATATATAAACCTATATATACCCCCCTAAATGGCCTATAAGTGGGTAGGTTTGAGTGAGTTAGAGTGTGTCTTGGTGAGGTTCTAAAAGAGGGGGATATTGGTTAGAGGTTGGGGGAAATATGGAGATAAGTGGTATGTTAGTACTAAGGGGTTAGCCATGAATACTAGATGGGTTAGATGGATTGAGTAGCAAGTTAGTATTGGTTAGATAGTTAGAGTTTAGTATTCTAGTTAGAGTTGGAGCCGTGTGGTATTCTTGAGATACCAAATTGGTATCTCATGAATATCCATTACCTTAAGGTAATGCAAGTTTACCCTTTTTGACTTTTCAATATCAAGATACCGTGATACGGTATCGAGATTCTAGGAGAGGGTTTAAATAACATAATAGAGAGTGGGGGAAAGCTTAGAATGAAGTAGGAAAACCTAGAGTGGGAGTTAGAAGCAAAAGTGAGATTTTGCCAAGATAATGGGTAATTAGACGACATGGACCGTAAGATGGACTGGATGTCCACCTTACCTAGGAAAATTGGTAGGTAATATTAGTGTAGGTTGGTATCCTGCTATCCTAGGAAGCCGGGAGTGGAACTCCTAAGGAAAAGCTACTTGGCCTTATATTTTGGTAGAAAGGGTAAACGGGATAAGTTGGGATAATACCCATTTCACAACATATGAGTTTAATACCTTAAGATATAGCTAAAATTAGGATATTATGGTTGGTAATGGTTAGAAATAGTGGACTTGGACTAGTTTTGACCTTGGTTGACCACGGTTGACTATTTTGACCAAAAGTCAACCGTAGCCTAAAAATTTACTAAAACTTGACCAAACTTGACCAGTTCATCCAAAGTCAACTGTTAGTCAACGTTAGTCAAGTTTGACCTAAAGTTGACCTGGGGTTGACCAGAGTTGACCAGTTGACCAAAAGTCAAATGTAAGTCAACTGTTGACTTAAATCGACCTAGTTTAATTCTGTTTGACTTGCATTGACCCAGTTTGATTTTGTTAGGCCTAATATGACTTAGATTGACCCTGTACAATCTAGTTTGACCTTGTTTGACCTAGATTGACTTAGTTTGACGTGTCTTGACCTAGTTTGACTTAGTATGACTTAATTTCACTTCTAAACCATTATATTGATACAGTATTCTATGTATAGGTCCTCGAGGCACTGTTCTTGGACTCAGTCAACTTATCCATCACATCACAGGCGAGTATATTCTCTGATAATAATTCTGTTTTATGATATCGTCTTTGTTTCTAGTATTTAGTGTAGATATCCTTGTTCTCTTGACATATTGTTCACACGGATTGGTATTTGCTTGGATCCCGTCATAAGATGTTATTTCTCTTATACATGGTATGCCTTGTGCAAGTCTTTCTTGTTTTCTTATTCATTGTATAGACACGATTCCTGTGAAGGAGAGCTACTTCACAGAGAACGCGTGTCATGACGTGTCATGACTGGATCCACTATATTAGTCAGGGATGGGGGTGTTAGCGTAGATATGTGATCAATATCCCACAGTATTATATTGTATCATCATTGTATAGTATTAATCATACACTCACGTATGATTAGCCAGGCCAAACATTGTATTAAGTTCTAAGCCGATCACATGTTGAAACTAGTGCTAAACTCACATAGATAGCAGTTCCAGATTTTCGTACATGTTATACACTGTTCTCTTATCTTATCTTATTACAGTTTTGGACATACCCTGTCAGGATGCATGTACGCTCTACTTTACCTAGTATATTCTCTCTATCTACTGCTACATTTTTAATATTGTATAACTAGAACTGTTGTTGAGATTTTGTACTCGTTCCATCCTGACTAGATATGTTGACAAAATATTACAGATGACGGTGAGGAGGATTGCTGTACCTACTACGGTCCGGTTGACGTAGTGGGCTTAGACTTGGAGACCTTGGTTCAGCAGGGCTTAGCTCTGCCGACGAGCCTCTAGCTTAGTTTAGTTAGAATAGACATTTTGGACTGGACCTTGTCTCCAGCTTGCTACTTATGTTATTATATTATATTTGGGATTGTATAACCATATTACTTTGTGACTCTCTCTCTTTCTCTCGTTGTTGAGCTGGATATTACACTTGTGGTTTTTATCTATCTAGTTTTCGTGCCATGATTCTTCCTTCTAGATTGTGATTGAGTTTATCAGTATTTTATACTATATTCATCCGTGCGGAGATGACAGGTTATTATATACTGTTTGTTGGCTAGTAGACCTACAGCGTTCTATGCCATTTTTACGATATAGGCTGGGCGTGGTCACGCACTTGTGCCCCTACCTAGGGTGCGGGTCGTGACACGTTTTTAGTGGTGGCCCACGTAGGTCGAGAGTCGCAATTAGTGCGATGTCGTAGTGGCGCTCGACTTAGAGTGCTATTAGAGCCTGTGGTACGTATCTAGGATAGGCTATAGGTTAAGTTACTCAATCACAAAATCGGAAAACTTCCACTTGCTGATCTTTTAACTGTCCTTTTTGATATTGATTTTTTGTATTCTAATTGTCCTCCTTGATATAATATTTCATGTGCCATATTGATTTCCTTCCTTTATTCTATCTTCAGGATGGTGCAGACCAGGTCCCAGCATCCTGAGTCCGCAGACATGGAGAGGTCTGCTATGACTCGCGGACCTGATCCATGCACTCATGTCGCAGTCGGGGTGTCGGCAGCAGCTTTTGGGGGCGCTCCTCCGCCAGTTTTGAGGGCTGACCCCGGGATTACTACGACTATTCCGGCCGTAGTACCAGTGGTTGATATGGGCACTCTTCCTCCTCCTGCACAGCGGATTCCTCCGCCAATTGCAAACGTACTTCTACCTCCACCTCCTCTGCCTACAGACGTGGAACAGATGCTTGCTTTCCTCTAGCAGATGCTGGAGACTCAGAGAGCCCAGGCTGAGGCTCAGCAGAGGCAGACAAACGCGATGCATCATGGCATGGAGGATGCCCATCAGTTGGCCCTTACAGCCGTGGAGCAGAGGGCTCCACGTCATGGGGGCACGTCCTAGGTACGGAGATATCCAGGACTTCAAGAAGCTCGGGCCCCGTGACTTTAGCGGGACCGAGGCTGTGGTCTATGCCGATGATTGGCTCGAGGATATCGAGCGGCAGATGAGGGCCTCCCGCGTCGCAGACGACCTGAAGGTCGAGGCGGTAGGTTTGCAGTTGTTAGACATTGCACGCACCTGGTTCAGGAACGAGCCAGCCCTTGCTGGGGAGGGCCATACTTGGACCGAGTTTAAGCTTCTCTTCAAGGAGAAGTTCTTTTCCCCTACAGACAAGATCGACCTGGTGAGGCAGTTCCAGGATCTGCTACAGGGCAGTTTATATGTGGAGGAGTATGTCGCAGAGTTCGGCCGTCTGAGCCGATACGCGGAGTACATGGTTCGTGACCCGAAGATCAGGGCGAGCCATTTCAGAGAGGGGTTGATCTGGGATATCAAGATCCTCATTCCCTCCTTTTATGAGACTTATACCCAGATCTATGCGGAGGCCCGCAAGGTAGAGCGGGAGTGGGGCCTGAAGCCCAAGAGGGACCGTGATCTGTTTTCGGGGACTACTAGCAGCGCGGGGGCTGCTAAGCGTCCTCAACTCCAGCATCATTCTATTCCACAATGCCCGCAGCAAATTCCTGCTCCGATTAGGGCACCAGTTCAGCAGGTGCCCCGGCAGCAGCAGCAGGAACCGACGTAGCAGGCACCTACTTGCCACTACTACAAGAGGTCCGGACATCTCTGGGAGGTTTGCAGGAGACATTTGGGTGTGTGCCTATACTGTAGCACCGAGGGACATCAGGTGAGGGATTCTCCTTCGAACCATCGCCGTGCAACTCAGGGAGCACAGGGTAGGCCACCTATGGCACCGCATCACGCCCCCCACCAGCAGCGGGATATACCCCGCCAGGGCAGGGCTTTTGCGATGACAGTTGAGGATCCTGTAGGCATTGGACTAGGAGGTAGGGTCTTGCTCTTTCTTTTTACCTGTTCTTTCCGCCCATTGATTGATGATTGCTTTTTTAGTACCTTTAGTTTGCATATGTGATGATCATGCTAGATTAAATAGAAAACCCCAATGAAGACTGCAATAACATGATACTGTAGAGATTTAAAACCATGCATGTGTTCTAATTTCCTGGATTACATGTTATATAACTTAGGATAAAATTTAGTAGACCTTGATTATTGGGTGCTTAACCTAGAGAAGAGTACGACCGTTTTGAATTTCGAGGACGAAATTATTCTAAGGGGGGTAGACTTGTAACTGCCTGTTTTCAAAATTTAGCGTAAAATGGTCATTTTTACATTTTTAGGAATTTTAGAAATTTTTATTTAATTATATTGTTATTTGAGGATTTTTAGAGTCGGGTTCGAATTTCAGCTCATTCCGACTTGTATCGGGGACCCGGGGTAGCTTAGACTCTGATCGGGACCCAACTAGAACCGACCAACTTGTCATGACCAAACCCAGATAATTATATTTGACTAATTCCATTTGATTTTAGTGGGATTAGGGATTAGAATTAGATTTAGAACTTGGAATTTGGAGTTTTCAAGTTACCTTTTTGACCCTAACTCAAAATCACTCATCTCTTTGACTTGGAGGACATTTTGGTAAATTGCCAAATGCCCCCAACCCTCTAAATGTGGCCGGCCACAGCAGCAAACACCCCCTCCCTTCTTATCATTGCAAGAAAAACTCTCTCTCTCTCTCTTCCTTTCTCTCATTCTACAAGGATCCCTTTCTTTCCCCTTTGGATTTTAGGCTCAAAAGTAAGTCAAATCTCTTCTAATTCTCTTCCATACTCTAGATCTCTCCCTAATCTTGGTGCTAACCCTTGTTTATCTCTTATTTGTGATTTTTATCTAAGTAGAACCTAGCATGGAGGGGTTGGAAGCTTAGATTTGGCGCTTGACCTAAAAAGAACCAATTTTGGGGCTTTTCCTTGGAATTCCAACTCCCAAGAGGTAAACCCTAACTCTAACTCTTGTAATTGCTCCTAATTAATGTTATTTGCATATTAGAAGATATCCGAGGTGTAGGACAACCCATTAGAAGAGGTTTGGAACCCATTGGATTCAATTCGGGACTTTCGGGCTAGGTTTAGTGTCAATTTTGGGGAAAATCCTAAATTGACATGTTTGGGTGTTACCCCTAGCCTAATTAGACCTAATTAGGTTAGTTTGGATGAGATGAGGCTAGGTACGTGTCCATATTTGGATACGTGGGGTCGTTTTGCGAGAAATCATAAAAATAGGCTTTTTCGGGGTTTTCGTGTTCCAATGCACGGATGACTTTTTGCACCGACACTAGAATCGGCAAGCTAGTACTTAGAATAGGTTCTAATCATTATTTAGAACTCGTGGGTAGAGTTTGGGTCGAATCCGGATAGGTTTGGTGTTCGTATCACGCAGTATCGCGAATCGGACACCCCGAAGTCGCCAGAATGGCCATTTGGCCATTCGGGCCTCGTTTCTCGTTTCCGCTCGCGTGTGCGAGTTAGATTTGTTTGTGTGGGACACGTGTCTAGGCCCTAGAGGGTAGAATTTCAAAGATTTGGGTATTCGGATAAGGTTTTCGGTCGTTTAGGAGTATATGTGTGTGTGTGTATATGTGTGTGTGTCCACATATATGTGTGTCCATGTGTGTGAGTGTGTGTGTGTCCATATATATAGATATCCATATGTGTGTGTGTCTATATATATATATGTATAGATATGTATGTGTGTGTGTGTCTATATATAGATATAGGTATCCATGTGTGTGTGTATATATATATATGTAGATATGTATGTGTGAGTGTGTGTATCTATATATGTAGATATGAATATGTGTGTGAGAGTGTGATATATATATATATATATATATATATATATATATATATATATATATATATAGTGGGATAGATGAGGAGTTATAGAGAGAAATTAGAGAGAATGAGAGGAAGAGATTGACGGTGAAAAGAGAGGAAGAGAGTGGAGAACAGCATCATCAAGGGGGGAGTTTGGGGCTGCTGTTCCCCCCCCCCTAAAACAGCAGCAAAACAACAGCAAAAGCATCAGAAATGGCAGTAGTAACAGCTGCTATAGCAGCAGCTATAGCCCCCCTTTAGCCCCATTTGACCCCCCATTTAACCCCTAGATATATACCTATATATACACATATATACCCATATATATACCATATATAAACCTATATATACCCCCCTAAATGGTTTATAAGTGGGTAGGTTTGAGTGAGTTAGAGTGTGTCTTGGTGAGGTTCTAAAAGAGGGGGATATTGGTTAGAGGTTGGGAGAAATATGGAGATAAGTGGTATGTTAGTACTAAGGGGTTAGCCATGAATACTAGATGGGTTAGATGGATTGGGTAGCAAGTTAGTATTGGTTAGATAGTTAGAGTTTAGTATTCTAGTTAGAGTTGGAGCCGTGTGGTATTCTTGAGATACCAAATTGGTATCTCATGAATATCCATTACCTTAAGGTAATGCAAGTTTACCCTTTTTGACTTTTCAATATCAAGATACCGTGATACGGTATCGAGATTCTAGGAGAGGGTTTAAATACCATAATAGAGAGTGGAGGAAATCTTAGAATGAAGTAGGAAAGCCTAGAGTGGGAGTTAGAAGCAAAGTGAGATTTTGCCAAGATAATGGGTAATTAGACGACATGGACCGTAAGATGGACTGGATGTCCACCTTACCTAGGAAACTTGGTAGGTAATGTTAGTGTAGGTTGGTATCCTACTACCCTAGGAAGCCGGGAGTGGAACTCCTAAGAAAAAGCTACTTGGCCTTATATTTGGGTAGAAAGGGTAAACGGAATAAGTTGGGATAATACTCATTTCACAACATATGGGTTTAATACCTTAAGATATAGCTAAAATTAGGATATTATGGTTGGTAATGGTTAGAAATAGTGGACTTGGACTAGTTTTGACCTTGGTTGACCACGGTTGACTATTTTGACCAAAAGTCAACCGAAAGTCAACCGTAGCCTAAAAATTTACTAGAACTTGATCAAACTTGACCAGTTGACCCAAAGTCAACTGTTAGTCAACGTTAGTCAAGTTTGACCTAAAGTTGACCTAGAGTTGACCTGGGATTGACCAGAGTTGACCAGTTGACCAAAAGTCAACTGCAAGTCAACTGTTGACTTAAATCGACCTAGTTTAATTTTGTTTGACTTGCATTGAACCAGTTTGATTTTGTTAGGCCTAATATGACTTAGATTGAACTTGTACAATCTAGTTTGACCTTGTTTGACCTAGATTGACTTAGTTTGACGTGTCTTGACCTAGTTTGACTCAGTATGACTTAATTTTACTTCCAAACCATTATATTGATACAGTATTCCATCTATAGGTCCTCGAGGCACTGTTCTTGGACTCAGTCGACTTATCCATCACATCACAGGCGAGTACATTCTCTGATAATAATTCTGTTTTATGATATCGTCTTTATTTCTAGTATTTAGTGTAGATATCATTGTTCTCTTGACATATTGTTCACACGGATTGGTATTTGCTTGGATCCCGTCATAAGATGTTATTCCTCTTATATATGGTATGCCTTGTGCAAGTCTTCCTTGTTTCCTTGTTCATTGTATAGACACGATTCCTGTGAAGGAGAGCTACTTCACAGAGAATGCATGTCATGACGTGTCATGACTGGATCCACTATCTTAGTCAGGGATGGGGGTGTTAGCGTAGATATGTGATCAATACCCCACAGTATTATATTGTATCATCATTGTATAGTGTTAATCATACACTCATGTATGATTAGCCAGGCCAAATATTGTATCAAGTTCTAAGTCGATCACATGTTGAAACTAGTGCTAAACTTACATAGATAGCAGTTCCAAATTTTCGTACATGTTATACACTGTTCTCTTGTCTTATCTTATTACAGTTTTGGATATACCCTGTCAGGATGCATGTACGCTCTACTTTACCTAGTATATTCTCTCTATCTACTGCTACATTTTCAATATTGTATAACTAGAACTGTTGTTGAGATTTTGTACTCGTTCCATCCTGACTGGATATGTTGACAAAATATTACAGATGACGGTGAGGAGGATTGATGTACCTACTACGGTCCGGTTGACGTAGTGGACTTAGACTTGGAGACGTTGGTTCAGCAGGACTTAGCTCCGCCGACGAGCCTCTAGCTTAGTTTAGTTAGAATAGACATTTTGGACTGGACCTTGTCTCCAGCTTGCTACTTATGTTATTATATTATATTTGGGATTGTATAACCATATTACTTTGTGACTCTCTCTCTCTCTTTCTCTCGTTGTTGAGCTGGATATTGCACTTGTGGTTTTTATCTATCTAGTTTTCGTGTCATGATTCTTCCTTCTAGATTGTGATTGAGTTTATCAGTATTTCATACTATATTCCTCCGTACGGAGATGACAGGTTATTATATACTGTTTGTTTGCTAGTAGACCTACAGCGTTCTATGCCGTTTTTACGGTGTATGCTGGACGTGGTCACGCACTTGTGCCCCTACCTAGGGTGCGGGTCGTGACACTTTCGTGACTCTCTGAATGTGTTCTGTATTGTATATATGTCTGTGAGAGAGAAGAGACCTTATATAGGCCCGAGTAGCAACTTTCCGGTTAGCACAACATTCGGGACGTGGTAATAACCACTCCGAACGTGCAGTAACCGCTCAGATCTTGCACAGGCACGATATGAAGCAAACTGTGCCACTCTAGCAACCCGCGCGCCTTGCACCTTGCGCAGAGAGCCACTTGCGCCACACGCCTTGCCCACCTTGCGCCACACGTACAACGCGCACATACTGGCGCAACCTGTGTGAAGCCTGGCGCAAACTGGCGCAACCTGTGCGCAACCTGCGCGCAACCTGGCGCACAACCTGGCGCGCACCCTAGGCCGCGCAACGAGCGCAACTAAAGCGCACTATGCGCTTAGCGACGATGCTGACGTGCTAAGTACAAAGTGCGCCAACAAAATGTCACATTACGCCTCATGAGCCCATGAGCCCGAGTCTGAGTCCGAGTCGCTAAGCCCCTACAGGGCTTAGCTCCCATGAAAATAAATCTCCCAAGAGCAAAAAGCATCAATGCTTTTAATTGTTGATTTAGCCTTTTTCCATTAGAAAAATAACCCCACATGGCACACCCATGTGCACCTGCACACCACATGTGCATCTCTAAACTAGCATAGCTAATATATAGAGATACAACTTCTTTGGCCTAGCCGATGTGGGACTAAAGTTTCTAAACACAAAGGCCAAAACCCAACATGGATTACATTCAGTTGGATTTTTACAATTTGTTTCGATTACATTCTGGAAGATGTCCGTATAATTTGGAAAATATAGATGCAATTTTCACTACCTGCATAAAAATTTATTGTCCATGTTTGATGAGTGGTAAGCTTACCAATTTTTGATTTGGTGAGTATATCACCAACATTTTAGTTTCCATCTACATTTTCAAGTGGTATCCAAACATAACATATTGCAAGTTCTCACTTGTGGGGGACAAAATCTTATGTATCCAAACACATTTTGGAAAGTAAAATGCATTGCAAGTGACATGCATTACATCATGTGGAAAGTGAAATACATTGCAAGTAACGTGCATTAATCTCCTTTTGAAGAATATAGAAATATGTTTGATAACAGTACCTTATTTAAAAAAAAAATTGAAAAATCGGTTCAAAATTGCAGTTTTTGACAACAAATAGGAGATTAATGTCAAAAGCTATTTTTGTTGCTGCTTTTTAAGAAACACCATCAATTCCAAACCAAGATTTAGGCTCTTCAAAAATTGATAACATAAGCAGCTATTGATAGATAAGATGTTATTGTACAAAGCTGCTTCATAATTGAACGAGGTGTTGAGGAAGTTGATGTAGTAGATAGAGTACTATTGGTGTTCTAGTGAGATTTGTGATGATTTTAACACCGAAATATGGTTAGAAGCAGTAAAGAGTTGGAGAACTCAAAGATAGAAAATATAGACTGTGAATGTTATAGTATTTATTAGGAACAAAAAAATAAATTCCATTTTCTTTTTATGCTAGATGTTGATCAGCTTGTTTCAACTGCAGTGTGCACAGGTGTTACTTGATGTGATTGGAGAGAAAAGCTGCGCTGCTGCTTCTGGAATGTTGCTTTTGAGATACATACATAATAGCCTGGAATGTATTGTAACCATAGGTGATGAAAGTTCTTTGTTTCTTTCACCAGATTAACAAAGTTATATGGCACATTACAGCATCAAGGATGACAAAATAAGTATCAACAGGGCAACTGGGAAGTCGATAGTAACATACCCAAGCTGCAGTTGTTTCAGGTGATGGCATCAAGAATAGCAGCTTCACAATGCAGCAAATAACATTCTTCATATATACAAGCCAGTTTATTAATTCATCATCTGTTTGCCCCCAATTATACTTGTAACCTTTAGTCTTTGTTGTGAATAAAAACGAAAAGTATTTTCTACCCAAAAAATGATATCGCTAGTAGATAATGTTACAAAGCTTTACAAGATCGCTACAAGTTGAAAAGCTACACAAGTTATTGACTAGTAAGTCACAGCAATCAGGTCCTACACATATGTGCATAGTTTACAGTATTGGCCGAAACCGATCCGATAAACCGATGCTATTTGGAATGTCCCGATCCAATACTGACCGGTACTGACATTTGATGTCTCTTTTCCGATTAATTCAACACAGAAAATTAAACGAAAAATACCGACCAACAAGGCCGTAAAAGCATTGTAAGGTTGTAAAAAAATGTAAAAGAAAAAGAAAAAAGAAAAACTTACCTATCGCATGTAAATCAATCCATTCAATTTCAAAACTGTTAAGAAACAACACTAAAAAATACTTAAAATTATGTCTAAATGTATAAAATACACTTTCTAAAATGTTAATAATTATTTAATTTTCGATTAAAAATAAAAAATAAAATTGATTTTTCGATCCGAGACCGTCGATACTGCCGATACCACCGAATGGTCCAATATTGATTCTGATACCGATACTGCGAATACTATCACCCCCACCATCAGAACCTCTCTTCCAAGGAAGGTTCTCGGAACTCCTTAGCCTTGGCCTGTCTCATACTTCTTCTAAGATCATCCAATGTAGCCTGGATCTCTGCAGTAAGCGTAGAAGACGAATCGCCCGAACGAAACATCTGGACTCTGTCCTTCACCTCAATCCAGCTGCAACCCGGATTCTTCTTCCTCCCCGCTTCCCTCATCTCCACTCTTACTCCGGCAGCCCTGTCCGACAACCCCATCTCCCCGAAGAAATTCAACACCTGAGAATAAAACCCGCTCCCCCGAGGCTTCGCCTTCAGTATCCGATCAGCCACTGCTTCCCCGAGACGCACGTCGCGGTAAGCTCTGCAGGCGCTCAACAAGCACAGCCACACACCCTCGTCGGTCTCCCCTCCGGGCATGCCCTGGATGAAAGCATAGGCTTCGCGCAACCGTCCAGCTCGAGCCAACATGTCGACCATGACCGCGTAATGCTCCGTCCTGGGAACGATGCCGAAATCTCTCCTCATGGACTCGAACGTCTCCTTGCCTTCCCCTACCGACCCCGAATGGTTGCACGAAGAGAGCAAGGCGAGGAAAGTGATTTCGTCCGGCAAAACCTCCGTGCTCTTCATTTCGTCGAACAGGAGCATAGCCTTCGCGCATTGCCCGTGCGATCCGTAACCGGCTATCATGGTGTTCCACGAAATCAGATTTCGATACGACATCCTTTCGAAGACGATCTGCGAGTAACTCGAGCTCCCGCACTTCATGTACATGTCGAGAAGAGCGTTCTCGACGAGGATATCGGATGTGATCCCTTTCCTCAGCTGGTACCCGTGCACCGTCTTGCCTTTCGCCAGTGCAGCCGACGTGGAAGCCGAAGCGAGGGCGCTGGTTACGGAGATCGCATCGGGAACCAAGCCATGTCGAGATATCTCACGGAGAATGTCGATGGACTCGTCGACGAGGCCGTTTCTTCCGTAGCCCGCGATCATGGAGTTGAAGACGACGAGATTCTTGCGAGGCATCGAAGCGTATAAGCTGCCAGCCAGCTCCGGTAAGCCCAGCTTCGAGTACATCTCGATAAGCGCGCATCCGAGGAACCGATCACAGCTCATGCCGCTCTTGATTGATAGCCCGTGGATTTGGCAGCCGAGTTCTAGGCATCCCATGCCAGCACTGGCTGAGGCAGCGCTCGCAACGATTGCAGAGTCCGGCGCTAGCCCTTCAGCTCTCATTTGATCGAACAAACTCAGCGCAAGATCGAATCGCCTGTTCTGGAAATATCCCGCAATTATAGAACCCCAGACAAAGACATCCCTGTTCTTAGTCGAATCGAAGACCATGATGGCGTCGTCTACGCCTCCACCTTTCATGTACATTGTCGTCAAGCAGCTCCGCACCGCCGTGCTATCCAACTCCGGGAGCTTTGTCAAGTGTCCGTGGATGCCTCTCCCCAAATCCCAAAGACCGATCGCAGTACAAGCAGATAAAACATTGGACAACACGAAGGCGTCGCACCGCACATTGCTCTGTCTCATTCGACGATAAGCATCCAGAGCTTCACCGGGCCGATCGTTACTGACGCACACCGACACCAAGGAGTTCCAGAGCTCGGTCCTCTCCTCCCTTGCGCCCTCAAAAACCCTGCGAGCATCGTCTATCAACCCGAACTTCCCGTACATCGTCACCAAGGAAGTGGACACGTAAGGGTCCAACTCAAACCCCTCCTTCAGAGCGCAACAATGCACCCCTTCGCCGAACCCCACCGCGCTCTCCTCCCCGTCCGCGCATGCGGTAACAACGCTCGCAACCGTCGCCGCCTCCACTCCGCACCTCCCGTCCCTCCTCATCCGAACAAACAGCTCCAAGCTCCTCTCCCAGAGCCCGTCGTGGCAGAACCCTGCTATCATAGCGTTCCACATCGAGACGCTCTTCCTGCTCGAGCAGTCGAACGCTTTGAAGGCTCTCGTCACGTCCCCGCACTTGGCGTACATGTCTACCAGCGCGGTGGCCAGCACGTGGTCGGAGTCCAGGTGGTTCCTGACGACGTAGCAATGTAGCTGCTCGCCGTGATCGTAGCTCAAGCGGCTGTCGGCGCAGCCTTTGAGCAGGATGGTGAGGGAGTGGCAGTCGGGTTTGACTCCCGAAGACTGCATTGCGCGAAGAGACGTTACCGATTGGTCGTGCATGCCCGCGGTGAGCAAGTAGCCGCTGAGCATGGAGTTCCAGATGGTTGCGTCTCTGCGCCTGTGCGGCAGCTGCGCGAACACGTTGGCGGCGTCGGCCGGGGAGCCGCATTTGAAGTAGAGGGCGACGAGGGAGCTGGCGACGAAGGGGTCGGCGTGGAGGCCCATCTGGAGGGCTATGGCGTGGAGGGTCCTGCCATGGCTGTGGTGTAGTTGGGATGCGCAGTGCTTGACGAGGGAAGGGAGGGTGAACTTTGTTATTATTTGGTTGGCAGTGGCAGTGGCAGTGGCGGAGCGGCAGTATCTAGCGAAGAGTTTGGGTTGTCTTGCCAATGCCAGAAGATGCAGATGTGGTGGTGGAACCATTTGGTGTAAGTTCATTTGCTACATCATGGTTTGGACTTCTATCCTTTGTGTTATACATATGCTCCGAATATTTTTTTAGCATCTATTTCAAAATCAGAAAATTTACTGTAGAATAACGAATTTAAGCTTAATTGGCTGTAGGATACCAAGTTTCGGAAAATTACAAGAAGGATAACATTCCGACAAACCATCTGTCGGAAATTGAGCGGGGGTGGGGCATTCGTTGGCAGAGGGGAAGGGGTAGCTTGTTTGCAGAGGGAAAAAAAACAAATACGAAATTAACAGAAGCCGCATCCGACGCCACGTGCCCCCCCCCCCCCCCCCCCCCCCCCCCCCCGCTCAATTCCAAAATCAGATTTTGGAATAATATTATCAAAATATAATTTCAATATTTAAATTAAATTAAAATTTGTTTTATATATATATATATATATATATATATATATATATATATATATGTGAATGAAGTAGGAGGTATTCGGTTATGCAGAAGAAAAATAAAAAAGAGGGTATTTGACGATATACATATGGCTCATTCTTAGACGTCATACTGAAGAAAATAAGATAAGTTTAAAATTATAATTTTTCGTATTTTTAAAATTAAACGGTTGATGACATACATACGGCTCATTTTTGAGCCATTTTGAAGTCGCATTATATAATAGAAGATATTTATACAAAATAAATAAATAATATTTAAAATAAATAATATTTGATTAATATATTTAAAATTTAAAATAATATAAAAAGTTTAAGATAAGAAGATGGAAAACAGATGATAGGTTGACTATATTTAATAATTATGTGCATTATTTAATTATCATTTGTCATGTGTTTCTTGTATTATTATTTCTTTTACATCATGTAAACGGTATAAATTAAATATTTTAGATGTAAAATAATTATTGAATTAAGACTCTTTGATAAATTTCGTAATTTCTTATTTAGTAAAAAAAATTGAGATTATTAGACAAAGACATAATTTCTTATTTAGTAAAAACGATCATTAGAAAAAGACAATTGAGATAGTAGATATTCTTATTCTTTCTTGACTTCCACATTTTTCGGAAAAGTCGATAGCATCTTTTGCCACAGAACTGTATTAATTTAACAAAAATATTTAAAACAAAAATTCAAATCATGCTGGCTAAGCAGTTAATGTTCTTTATATCACACAGTTTTCTTTTAGAAGCCTTTTGACATCTCCTATATTCAAAAATTTTAAATTTATTCTTTTCCTGCAATATGTCGATATCCAATGTTATCGAAACAGTCTTCAATATGTTTGGTTATCTCCAATCTCTCACCTCATGTTGTATTTACAACTAATATTTTTATAAGATACTAAAATAAATATAGAAATTCCAATATAAACAACATTTGATTAATATGTTTGAAAAATTGAAAAAAATACAAAAAAATCTAATAAAAAAATGAAGAACATACTATACTTGGACTCTATTAAATAATTATGTGTATTGCTTAATTAACAGTTGTCATGCTTATTGTATTCTTTTATTTCTTTTGGCATCATCATGATACTTGTATGAATTGAATATTTTAGTTGTAAAATGATTTATTTGACACTATATTTATTCCGTAAAGGCTATTGAGTTATTGAACCAAGAACTATACATTATATATATCCGAATTAATAACTACTGTACTTGACCCAAGTTTTCGTTGGTATTTTGCCTTTGGACTAGGAAAGATAGTCCCACATCCGCTACACCAAATGGTGAGTATCTCAATATAATGCATTGCTTGTGTTGAGGTGTGCACATGAGGTGTGGTGGGGCACAAGTGTGTATGTCATGTGGGAGTATTTTTCTAGAAAGAAAAAAAAAAAGGATCAATTTCAACAAAGATATAAGTTGATTTTTTGTTGTGCGGACTCGGACTCGGACACGGACTCCAGGATGTCTCGTGCATGCACGGGAGTGTTCGGGGAGTAGGCGTGGACTGGCACACTTCTATGCTGATTTTGAGATGATCTAAAATATCAAACTCTATTTTTGAGTGTTGGTATTTTAGTCCCACATCGGATAGGAGAAGAGGTGAAGTCTCAACTCCACTCTATAAATAGACCCGATTGGCCTCCTTTGAAAGATGCACCAAGAAGAGAGCTAAGGGAATCTGTAAAGTCTAGGAAGCCCGTTCAAGTCTCAAATATTGACTTACGAGCAACGGTGATCTTAATCACCCCAGCAAGAACCTTTCCTCTTCTTCTTTCTTATTTCTTCTTTCTTCTCATTCATCTGAGTTGTAACTCAGTTCTGTCCGTTTTTCTTCTTTCTTCTCCTTCATCTGAGTTGTAACTCAGTTCTGTCCGTCTGCAACTGCGATTGCAAGGAAGAACGTGAGATTTATTTTCTGAACTCAGTTCTGTCCGTCAGCAACTGCGATTGCGAGGAAGAACGTGAGATTTACTTTCTGATTATTGTTGTTTTTGTAATCAGATTCATATTATAGTGTTCCTCTTGGATCTCGAGAATAATCAGAAGGTGAACGTTTGTTGAACCTCTGATCTCGATATCGAGTCTACCATCTTTGATCAAGCCTCGGGACTAACAATCTCAAAGCAAGATCCTTGTAGATGGAGAACTCTCGTGCTTCTCTCATCGATACCAGCTTTAACAAGTTGGAGAAATTTGACGGAGAACATTTCCAAATCTGGAAGAGGAAGGTCACCCTTAATCTTCAACTCGTGGACGTAGACCATGTCTTGATTGAGGATGAACCGACGATTTCAGAAGGAGGAACTGCCGATGCTATTGCTGCTGCACTCGTCAAGCAGAGCAAATGGAAGAGAGAAAACAACATATGTAAACTGCTGATTCTCAATTCTATGGAAGACTCTCTGGCAGAGTCATATTTGTCACGACCCGCGCCCTAGGGTTAGGGCACGAGAACGTAACAACGCCCAGCCTACGCTGCAGTGTCGGCGGTAGAACGCTGTCCTAGGTCTCAATGCATCTAACAGTATAAGACTAAACAGTTTATACTGCCCGAATGGGGGTGACATAGCAGATACAAACTCAATCACATCTAAGGTAGAGCATGATAAGGATATATAAAACATGAAATCCAAAATAAATACAGGAGATAGAAGTCTAAGTGTCTAAGATACATGAACCCAGAAGTACATCTCAAAACTCAAATAAAGATACAGTAATCCACAAAGTAAATACAACTCCAGACAAAATGAAATAACTACCTAAACAACCTCTAATGTGTCTCCTCTAGGCTAGCAGGCACCTCCAGGCTATCTGTAAAATTTATCAACAGGTCCAGTCAGGACTGGAGCGAGCACAATACATCTCAACAGTTCATAGCAGGTTAGAAAATATAAACATGCAGTAGAGTAAAATACAGGATCTGAAGAAATACAGTATGTAAACAAGAGAGAGAACTGTAACAGAAATATCTACTATAAATAGAGAACTAACAGTGGCTAGTGATGTAGAGTACAGGATAGCACATGTGAACAGGACAGATTTGTACATGATCTATACTAAAGAGTTGTACATGATCTACACTACTATGAAATTGTTCACATGACTACTAGCACTCCCCCGTTTTCCCCAATCAATATACAAGGATCTAAACAAGTTATGTTATTGTACATGATATCACATGGGGGCCCATATAGGGTGCACATGATAGTATACATGAAAGCTCTGTGAACATGAGAGTACAAGATTCACAAGAGTGTACATGTATGGTGAAAGCACAGGAGTACATGATGAAAGTGAAACGCACATGACACAATGTACCCGATGCTCCCGAGGGAGATAATATCGCATGAAGAGATCCATATAGTACTAATCCGTGATAATGTCGTGACAGCATCAAGTATAGTAATCTAAAGCAGGAATATAATTCTAAGCAGGATATGAAATGATCAGAGAATGTACTCGCCTCGATAACCTGAACAGCTGATAAGTATAGGAGGGGTCCCACTGAAGCCACAGAGTCCTATTTAAAGCAACACAGGTTACAAGGTGTTCAAGTTGTAATAAATGAATCTCTAAAATCAATCTATACTATTCTAGGTTCTTCTAAGTCAAAACAACTCTAGGTCGACTCTGGTCAATAATCTAGTCAAACTAGGTCAAGTGTTGACTTATAGTTGACTTTGGGTCAACTGGTCAACTCTGGTCAAACAGGGTCAATTCTAGTCTAATATAAAGTGTACTTCGTTATTTGTACGTCGAAACTTACGGCACGCAAACCGAGATAAGATATCACGCCCCAGAACCAGAATACTGGAGAGCGGGGGAATGACTCAGCCAGCTACGTATTACGGATAGATGAATACCGTATAATACGATCAATGCTGTCTAACCAGACGAGGGGGTGCATACTACATGAAAGTCTTACTATGGTCATTTTACATCTATTGTCTCAATCATTCAAAACAAGAAACAGAAATAGAGAACATGTAAGATAAAGCAGTAAGGCGTCCCAAACGCTCAGTCAAAATGTTCTTGATATCTGGCTTTACAAAACATAGCCAGATAATGTAGAAAAGTATACACAATTGTTATCAGCTGCAGTCTGACTTAATTACAATTATGCAAAAGTAAGTACAAGACAATCCGACTAACATGTCGGTGCCAAACGACAAAGTATAAGGTAAATAACAAAATGAGCGGGGAGGTAAGGAACCCACTCGAGTCCTCCTGCGATCATCCCTCTAGTATTGACCATCTTGGAGGTGGAAGTAAGCTGAGTCCTCGGCAACCGGCTCTAAATCTGGCCATGCAAAACCAGAGAGGTTAGACCTCCAATAGCAAGTACCACAAGGAAGCACGATATGAGGAATTAAAACCAGTAATAAGAGAATATGATAAGTAGATCTCTGCTTGCCACTGGGATTCACATAACATCACGACACTTCGAACCAATCTCCCAACCAAACAAGGACAGAAGTTGGCCCGTCATGTCCTGACATTCTGATCATCTCAGTTAGGTAACAGAGTAGGTACAATACACAAACAAATCATCTTTGAACGGCCAATCAATTCCTACGGCTTGCTATTGTGAGTCCCAAGTTATCCTGGAATTATGCAATTAGGGATTCCTCAGTTCTTACTATGTGCAAGCAAGGCTAGTCTATCCAATCAATCAATTGCGCCAATCATGTAGTTAGACGAGTCCCGGCGGGACGCCCGCCGTTATAGCATGTACAATAATATAAGCAGATACCGTTCCCTGCCCGTGTGATAGATTTACCGTATCTGTAGGAACCAGCCGGCCCGTCGGGCACTTAATAGTCCCAAGGGGGCTGCCATGTAAGAACTCGGGAATCCATTCTCTCCATGCCATCATTATTTTATTTAACTTAATAGTCTCTACGTTGCGTGAAGTTCCATACCGTGGATCATGGTCATTCAAATGAGTACCTTCGTACGGGGTACGATATGCGCAACTCTACAACGATACCCGTGCGGCTAGGTAGTAGGTTTTACATAGCGTGATACAACAATCAAATCTAACCACGGAGTAATCATGCCTTGACCATAAGGTACACATGTTATTTTCGTAAAATAGATAAATAACAATTTGAAGCCTGCATGTGCCTGTATGCCAATATTCGGGATCGGCTAATCGAGTACAATAGTTCATTACATGAACGTGTCTCATTCATTTCATTCAATAAGACGACTAGCCAGTCTCTTAGTTCCAACTAGGAAGGCATGATCAATTAGTCAAGATACCTATTATTATTAATGGTATCAAGGCATGAAGGTCAATTAGTATTAAGCATGGTCCAGTCCATAACTAGTATAAAATAGTTGGTAACATATTCTTGAATCCAAGGAAAAGATCAACAAATTCATGTTGGGAGTTAAAAGAAATTCTAGCCACAATTCAGTTAATTAGGACATATAACAGTCAGAAACAACTAATTTATGCATATGCGGCCTATTCTGCGTCATGCATGCAACTGCGACACCATATGCGCCTACCGCGACATGCGCCTCATGTGGCTTAACTGCGACATGATATGCGCCTATCGCGACATGCGCCTCATGCAACATGTGCCTACTACGATATGCGCCTTAATGCGGCTCATGCACGACATGATATGCGGCTACTGCGACATGCGCCTCATTGCAACATGCGCCTACTGCGACATGCGCCTTCTGCGACATGATATGCGGCTACCGCGACATGCGCCTACTGCGACATGCGCCTTCTGCGACATGATATGCGGCAACTGCGACATGCGTCTCATTGCAACATGCGCCTACTGCGACATGCGCCTTCTGCGACATGATATGCGGCTACTGCGACATGCGCCTCATTGCAACATGCGCCTACTGCGACATGCGCCTTCTGCGACATGTTGTTCAGCTACTGCGACATGCGCCTCATTGCAACATGCGCCTACTGCGACATGCGCCTTCTGCGACATGATATGCGGCTACTGCGACATGCGTCTCATTGCAACATGCGCCTACTGCGACATGCGCCTTCTGCGACATGCTGTTCGTGCTGCAGATGAATATAGGAACGAACCAAAATACTTTTTGCCATAACTTCCACAAAATAAATCGAAATCTAACTTTCAAAAGCCAAACTTTAGTAGAATTAAATTCTCTACAACATGGAACCACTTAATTTCGAAAAAAAAATGTTTGATAGATCAAAACCCTAAATTTCATATGAAAACCAAAACTATGAAAACAAAAACTTAAAACTTAGATCTACACCCAACCATCCATGGAAAACAAAAACTTCAAGACCTAAACTTGTAGAGGAAGAGAAGATGAATAACATAAACTAAAAATAATTGGGGATGCATGAAATCCCTCATGGTGTGCAAGATGTACTTGCCTCTCCAAATGGGTTAGGATTTGGTGGAGGAGTAAATGTGAATGAATGAAGAGAGAGAGAGTGGAAGAAGAACTTTTATATCAAGGTCAAGTGGATCTCCACCATTCATTCTCTCCACCAAATCCAAGCCATCCATTCCTTTCCATGTTGAACCAAACCGAACCAAGTTGGTTTCCCATGAACCGAAATGAACCAAGAGCCAAGAAAAAGCAGAAAATAAAATACAAAAAATTAATAAGCGCAAATTTGAAGAATTTAAATACAGAATAAATGCATGATAAATATTGAATAAGTACATTCAAGAAGTACACGTATAAAATACTTTATTCTGGGAACGGGGAGTGACATCTCTACCCTCCTTAGAAAAATTCCGTCCTCGGAATTTCAGATTCAAGCAGGACAGAAATGTCAGAGCTAGACTAATCTAAGTACAAGTAATTGGAGCAAGTAGCTATTCTACAATGTCAAATAGCAAGTAATATATCTATGTTTAACAATCTACGATATCAAGCAATTCTACTCACAAGGTGACAAGCATGAGGAGTTAAGACAATCAAGGTATATAGAGAGAGATATACCTTGTGAGTCAAACAGGTGCGAATACCGTGATCGGATATCATCCTCACGTTCCCACGTTGACTCTCCTAATGAGTGATGACCCCATGCAACCCGGACAAGGCTAATTGTTCGGTTCTTGAGTATCTTCTCTCTTCGGTCCAAAATGGACACAGGCTGTTCCTCGTAAGACAGGTTGGTACCAACAACCAGCTCAGAATGGTCAAGGACATGGCTTGGGTCCGATACATACCTTCGCAACTGAGATACATGAAATACGTCATGCACCTCTCGTAACAAAGGTGGAAGGGATAAACGATAAGCAACATCGCCTATCCTATCAAGAATAACAAAGGGTTCTACGTATCGCGGACTCAACTTCCCGCGAACGCCAAATCTAATGACCCCACGGGTAGGTGAGATCCGCAAGAACATGTGGTCCCCAACAGAAAACTCTAGCGGCCTACGATGCTGGTCCGCCCAATGACGATGCCGATCCTGCGCAACTCGAAGTCGCTCTCTAATTCCCTTAACTAATTCAACTGTCTGAACAATCATTTCTGGGCCTAACATCTTCCTCTCCCCGATATCATCCCATGCTAGTGGTGACCTACACTTCTTACCATATAGTGCTTCAAACGGCGCCATCTGGATACTGCCTTGATAACTATTGTTGTATGAGAACTCGACCAAGTGCAGGTGACTCTCCCAAGATCCTCCAAAATCTAAAGTGCAAGCTCGCAACATGTCTTCTAAAGTTCTGGTACCCAGACTATGATGTAAGCTCTTCCAAAAATGTGATGTAAAATGGGTATCTCGGTCTGACACAATGCTGACGGAAACTCCATGCTGCCTGACTATCTGTTGCATGTACAACTCTGCCAACTTTTCTGTAGATTATCCTACTCTGAAAGGAAGAAAGTGTGTCACCTTTGTAAGCCGATCTACTATCACCCAAATAGCATCTTTACCACTTGGTGATCTCGGTAAACCGGTCACAAAGTCCATTGTGATGTGTTCCCACTTCTATTCCGGGATAGGAAGTGGTTGCAATAACCCAGCTGGCCTCTGCTGTTCTGCCTTCACTTGCTGACATACCAAGCAACGGGAAACAAATCTAGCTATCTCCCTCTTCATCTCGTTCCACCAGAAGTGCTGCTTGATATCTTGGTACATCTTGGTCCCTCCAGGGTGTATAGAATATTGAGAACTGTGAGCTTCTGTCATAACCTCCTGTCTAATATCTCCACTAGGCACACATAGACGTGACCCAAACCTAAGCGTACCATCTTCATGAATTCTCATCTCCTTCCTGAGTCCCGACTCACATTCTGTTCTAAGCTTCTGAATCCTTGGGTCCTGTGCCTGAGCTGCCTTGATCCTGTCTACTAAGTCGGATTGAACTTGTAAACTTGTTAGAACTCCTACATCACTAGGAAGTATAACTTCTATGCCCATCTCCTGAAGGTCTTCTAAAATGTGCTTCTGGGTTGTCAACATAAATGTGCCGTCTCTCCTGCTAAGAGCGTCTGCTACCACATTCGCCTTGCCTGGGTGATACTGAAGCTCCACGTCATAATCCTTGATCAACTCCAACCATCTTCTCTGTCTCATGTTTAGATCCTTCTGAGTAAAGATGTACTTCAGACTTTTATGATCTGTGTACATGTCTACTCGATCACCATATAAGTAATACCTCCATAGCTTCAGAGCAAACACTACTGCTGCTAACTCCAAATCATGAGTTGGGTAATTCTTCTCGTGGTCCCGAGCCTAGATGCATATGCTATCACATTCCCATGCTGCATAAGGATGCATCCAAGTCCTTTACCTGACGCATCATAATATACTATAAAACCTCCGGGTCCAACTGGTAATGTAAGAATAGGCGCTGATATCAACTTCTGCTTCAAAGTCTCGAATGATGCCTGATATTCTGTGACCAAACAAATGGTACATCCTTCCGGGTCAAGCGGGTCATAGGTGCTGAAAGCCTTGTAAAGTCTGATACGAACCTTCTGTAATATCCTGCCAATCCCAAGAAACTTCGCACATCAGCTACGGTCTTGGGTACTGGCCAACTCTCTACTGCTTCTACCTTCTTGGGATCCACTGCTACTCCAGCTCCTGATATGATATGACCCAAAAATGAAATGTGATCCGACCAAAACTCACACTTGCTGAGCTTGGCGTACAACTGGTTCTCTCTCAGAACCTGTAACACTTTCCTGAGGTGGTTTTCATGCTCCTCTTCACTGGCAGAATATACGAGAATGTCGTCAAGAAATACAACGACAAACTGATCTAAGTATGGCATAAAGATGCGGTTCATCAAATCCATAAATATTGCTGGAGCATTGGTCAAACCAAACGGCATTACTAAGAATTCATAATGCCCATACTTCGACCTGAATGCTGTCTTGGGAATATCCTCCTTCTGAACCCTCACTTGATGATACCCTGAACGAAGATCTATCTTAGAGAAAACTCTAGCTTTGCTCAACTGATCAAACAAGTCGTCGATCCTGGGTAGTGGGTACTTGTTCTTCACTGTTGCCGCGTTAAGCTTCCTGTAGTCAATGCACAATCTGGATGACCCATCCTTCTTTCCCACAAGTACTACTGGTGCTGCCCACGGTGATACGCTAGCTTGGATGAACTTCTTCTCCTTCAATTCCTCTATGTGCTGATATACCTTGGCCTGCTCTGAATCCGCCATTCTGTAAACTCGATCTGATATTGGTTTAGTTCCTGGTGCCAATTCTATACTGAACTCAATATCTCTAACCGGTGGTAGCCCTGAAAGTTCTTCGGGAAATACGTCTAGAAATTCTTCAACTACCTTCGGAACTTGAACTTCTTCCATTGCAGTTATTACTCCCTGCTCTTGTTGAGTTGCTACTGGTCTGACTAAGGTAAACCGCTTCATGCCTGGAATATCAAAAGATACACTCCCACTACGACAATCTATTGTAGCATGACTGTCTTTCAGCCAGTCCATGCCTAAGATAACGTCGAAATTTCCAACAGAAAATTCTATCAACCGGGCGGGTAAGGAATGGCCACAAACTACAACGCTATACGCTAGAATAACTCTACTAACTCCTACGAGCCCATTGCCAGTGAGTATATTCAACCTTCCTGGCAATGCCTCGAACTCCATTCCTAGCCGTGTCGCAAATTGTGCAGATATAAATGAGTGTGATGCTCCTGAATCAAACAATGCTATTGCGGGATATGAGGCGACGAGAATGTTACATGCCACAACATCTCCCGATGCTAATGCCTCCTCCAAGGACAGAGTGAATGCCTGCCCTCGACCTTCTTGTTGGTTCCCATGTTACGGCCTAGCCTGGTGCTGCTGCTGGCCCCTGTCTTGGTGATGCTGGGGTGGTCTATGCTGGTGTTGCTGCATCGGCGGTCCCTGCTGTCGAAACATCTGAGCCTGCGGACGCTGTGCCAACGGCCTTACTGCCACTGCTGGTCCTCGATACTGGCCTGCCCCTGGTGCTGGCAGAGCAGGAAACTGCTGCCCTGCTCCTTCTGACCTCGAATTCATGGGACATGTGGTAACCCGATGGTCTGGATTTCCACATATCAGACATAGTCCATTCAATGTCCGACACACATCTCTAGTGTGCCCCATCTTTCCACAATAAGTGCAGCCCGCCGGGGGTTGCTGGTTCTTCCTCTGTTGCTGTTGTTGTTGCCTTGGTGGTGCTGGTCCTCGTATCGCCACATCGTGGATACGAATGCCAGTGGATGGTGCTGTTGTTCGGGGCGCTGCTCCCCCTCCTCCTTCAATCTAACTGTGGGATCTCTTCTGACCCCCAGTCCTTACTGCAAGCCTCTGAATGGTGATCTTATGCCTTCGAGTCGCCGTCAATATCTCATCAAAAGTCTGGTAATTGTGTCCTTCTATCAATTGTAAGAGTTCACGATGAAACCCTTGCTGGAACCTCATAGCCCTCTGGCTCTCTGTTGCTACCATCTCTGGGGCAAACCTGCTCAATCTGCAGAACTCCGCTGCATAGGCATCTACCGTCTTGCCGGCCTGCCTGAGGCTGATAAACTTCTGTTGCAGCTCAAACCGTGCCACAACTCCATAGTATTTGGTCTTGAATCTTGCTGTAAAATTGTCCCAAGCCACAGGACATCTGATACCTACTTCCTCTGATTCCCACCAATCACGTACGAGATCCTGAAGTAACAACTTCACTAGATCCACACGTTCTTCTGCTGGTACCTTAGCTGCTGTCAGAATAGCCTCCATATCCTTAAGCCATGCATCTGCTGAGATGGCATCCTCCGTTCCTTCGAAACGGTGGGGGTTGTACTTGCAAAACCTGGCTGATGCACCTGAATCAGTCCTCACTCCTCTTTCCAAAGCCGTCTGCAATCCTTGGTTAAGCAACACATTCTGCTCTTGTAGCTGAGTGTGCATGCGTTGCTGGGCCAACATCTAATATTGCTGAGTAGCCATCATTCCTCTCATGATCTCCAGAAGTGCTGGTGTGTCTACTTGGGTAGGTGGAACTGTCGGTGGTGGTGGAACATCCGGATACTGCGACCCAGCCGCTGGTTCTACTATCACTTCTTCCTGGGTGGCCTCCTGAGGTGAGACTGGCCCTTATTGCCGACCAACCTGGTCAGGTTGTCCATGTTGCTCCTGTTGTTGCTGCCTAGCTCTGACCGATGCGGACGAAGTACCTCAAAGAAAAGGGACAAGAGAACAATCAAACAACCGGACATGAAGGATCAATGAAGTCAAAGGATACCGGAATGTCAAGCAAGGGTTGAGGATAATGAATCATGAGATCAAGAAGGAACACGTATGATTGAGACATCCTATAAATCAAAAACACCCCACAAGTCTGAAATCAGACCTGCATGGGCCACCACTAAAACCTTGTCACGCCCCAGAACCAGAATACTGGAGAGCGGGGGAATGACTCAGCCAGCTACGTATTACGGGTAGATAAATACCATATAATACGATCAATGCTGTCTAACCAGACGAGGGGGTGCATACTACATGAAAGTCTTACTATGGTCATTTCACATCTATTGTCTCAATCATTCAAAACAAGAAACAGAAATAGAGAACATGTAAGATAAAGCAGTAAGATGTCCCAAACGCTCAGTCAAAATATTCTTGATATCTGGCTTTACAAAACATAGCCAGATGATGTAGAAAAGTATACATAATTGTTATCAGCTGCAGTCTGACTTAATTACAATTATGCAAAAGTAAGTACAAGACAATCCGACTAACATGTCGGTGCCAAACGGCAAAGTATAAGGTAAATAACAAAACGAGCGGGGAGGTAAGGAACCCACTCGAGTCCTCCTGCGATCATCCCTCTAGTATTGACCATCTTGGAGGTGGAAGTAAGCTGAGTCCTCGGGAACCGGCTCTAAATCTGGCCATGCAAAACCAGAGAGGTTAGACCTTCAATAGCAAGTACCACAAGGAAGCACGATATGAGAAATTAAAACCAGTAATAAGAGAATATGATAAGTAGATCTCTGCTTGCCACTGGGATTCACATAACATCACGACACTTCGAACCAACCTCCCAACCAAACAAGGACAGAAGTTGGCCCGTCATGTCCTGACATTCTGATCATCTCAGTTAGGTAACAGAGTAGGTACAATACACAAACAAATCATCTTTGAACGGCCAATCAATTCCTACGGCTTGCTATTGTGAGTCCCAAGTTATCCTGGAATTATGCAATTAGGGATTCCTCAGTTCTTACTATGTGCAAGCAAGGCTAGTCTATCCAATCAATCAATTGCGCCAATCATGTAGTTAGACGAGTCCCGGCGGGACGCCCGCCGTTATAGCATGTACAATAATATAAGCAGATACCGTTCCCTGCCCGTGTGACAGATTTACCGTATCTGTGGAAACCAGCCGGCCCGTCGGGCACTTAATAGTCCCAAGGGGGCTACCATGTAAGAACTCGGGAATCTATTCTCTCCATGTCATTATTATTTTATTTAACTTAATAGTCTCTACGTTGCGTGAAGTTCCATGCCGTGGATCATGGTCATTCAAATGAGTACCTTCGTACGGGGTACGATATGCGCAACTCTACAACGATACCCGTGTGGCTAGGTTGTAGGTTTTACATAGCGTGATGTAACAATCAAATCTAACCACGGAGTAATCATGCCTTGACCATAAGGTACACATGCTGTTTTCGTAAAATAGATAAATAACAATTTAAAGCCTACATGTGCCTGTATGCCAATATTCGGGATCGGCTAATCGAGTACAATAGTTCATTATATGAACGTGTCTCATTCATTTCATTCAATAAGACGACTAGCCAGTCTCTTAGTTCCAACTAGGAACGCATGATCAATTAGTCAAGATACCTATTATTATCAATGGTATCAAGGCATGAAGGTCAATTAGTATTAAGCATGGTCCAGTCCATAACTAGTATAAAATAGTTGGTAACATATTCTTGAATCCAAGGAAAAGATCACCAAATTCATGTTGGGAGTTAAAAGAAATTCTAGCCACAATTCAGTTAATTAGGACATATAACAGTCAGAAACAACCAATTTATGCATATACGGCCTATTCTGCGTCATGCATGCAACTGCGACACCATATGCGCCTACCGCGACATGCGCCTCATGTGGCTCAACTGCGACATGATATGCGCCTACCGCGACATGCGCCTCATGCAACATGCGCCTACTACGACATGCGCCTTAATGCGGTTCATGCACGACATGATATACGACTACTGCGACATGCACCTCATTGCAACATGCACCTACTGCGACATGCGCCTTCTGCGACATGATATGCGGCTACCGCGACATGCGCCTCATTGCAACATGCGCCTACTGCGACATGCGCCTTCTGCGACATGATATGCGGCTACTGCGACATGCGCCTCATTGCAACATGCGCCTACTGCGACATGCGCCTTCTGCGACATGATATGCGGCTACTGCGACATGCGCCTCATTGTAACATGCGTCTACTGCGACATGCGCCTTCTGCGACATGATTTGCGACTACTACGACATGTGCCTCATTGCAACATGCGCCTACTGCGACATGTGCCTTCTGCGACATGCTGTTCGTGCTGCAGATGAATATAGGAACGAACCAAAATACTTTTGAGAAATTTTGAGTTACCCCCTACTTTGATTACCCAAATTAAGGGTGCACCCCACAGTTTTGCATTAATGAAAAAATGCCCCCACTTTGGACGGAAACCGTCTAGGGCTAACGGTCAAAAGCTTTGACCCAAAAAATTTGACGAAAATACCCTTCTTCCCTGTGTGTTGTCTCCCTCCTCCACCCCACCGCCACTGCCACATCATACCTTGCTGCGCTCCCCGCAGCCGCCGAGTCCACTCGTCGACTTGGTGAGCTCCGACAGCCACCCGCGGCCAGCAAGGCGACGCCGACGCTAACCTCCCAGAACCGCCATGGTCGTCTCGACGAGCCTCCGACGCTGGATCCCTCTAGATCCAGACCGCGCCTCTGCCCCCACCACCGGGTGGCGCTCCTCCTTCAACTAAGCCTCGCTCCGTCACCCTTTCCGGCGCCATCAACCCAGTACCTCCGCCTTCCGCCGAGTTGGCTCTGCGAGCAGCCGAACACCGGCCAACACCCCAGCTCGACCCTGCCGCCTCGGTTCGTCCGTCGACGACCAGATCAGGATACTCCATCCAGATCAACAGCAAGATCCGCCGCCTGGGTGGTGCCGCCTTCTTCCTTCCGTCGTCGAGCCGCCCGGTGCCCTCCGCGTGACCCCACCGTGCGCCGCGCCCGGCCTCGCAAAGACCGCCTCCGACGAGCGCCAGCGGCTCTGCCCCGTGCTCCGCCCCTTGAACCGGGCACCGGTCCCGACCATCGTACGCCGCCCCGAGCAAATCCGCCCGACCTCCGCAGATCTGGACGCCGCCCACCGCTCCGGGCTGTCCCCTCTCCCAGATCGGCCGCCCGCCGAGGCGCGCCCCAAGCATCGGTCGCCGCCGCTGCTCCCAGCTCCGCCTCCGCCGCACGCGTTGGGAACACCCTTCCCCTCTCCTCGGTGAGCCCTCTTCCGCTCACTCCTCTTCCTCTTTCCCTCTTGACGAGGGTATTTTCGTCAAATTTTTTGGGTCAAAGCTTTTGACCGTTAGCCCTAGACAGTTTTCGTCCAAAATGGGGGCATTTTTTCATTAATGCAAAACTGTGGGGTGCACCCTTAATTTGGGTAATCAAAGTGGGGGGTAACTCAAAATTTCTCAATACTTTTTGCCATAACTTCCACAAAATAAATCGAAATCTAACTTTTCAAAAGCCAAACCTTAATAGAATTAAATTCTCTACAACATGAAACCACTTAATTTCGAAAACAACAATGTTTGATAGATCAAAACCCTAAATTTCATATGAAAACCAAAACTATAAAAACCAAAACTTAAAACTTAGATCTATACCCAACCATCCATGGAAAACAAAAACTTCAAGACCTAAACTTGTAGAGGAAGAGAAGATGAATAACATAAACTAAAAATAATTGGGGATGCATGAAATCCCTCATGGTGTTGTCACCCTCATTTTTTCGTATTTCCCGTATTTCGTATTTATATTCGTATCTGGATTTTGGCTTGTATTTTTATTTTTCTCGACTTGTGGAATTTCGGTATTTCTCGTATTTTGGGTTTTAAGCTTGGCTCGGTTTTAATTGGTTTGGATTGGTTTGGGTTGGTTTGGTTTGGTTCTTTATGGTTGGATCACCTTAGCCTATGCTCCACCCTCAACACACTACAACTCCCCTCTTTATAATCCCCACCTACCACCCTCTCTCTTCATTACCACCACCATTTATTTTCTTCTTCTTCTCCTTCCTCCGCCACTCTCCACCCATAGGCAAGTGCACCTTACCACCACATGAGAACCCTCTTTTCTTTGTCCATTTGATAGATTAGGACATGGTGATCAATATTAGAACTTGGGTTTTTATGATTTGGAGCCTCCATTGTGATAGATCTAAAGTTATTTCCATTTTCGGATTTTGCATGGTTTGAGCTTCTTAAGTTAGATTTTATGGGTTTTTGATGTTTCCATGTGGTAGAACATTCAGTTTCCCTCCAGTTGGAGCCTTGGAAATCCGAATTTGGAGTTCGGATAGCCAAGTTCTGAACTTTTGAAGCTTTGGGTTCATCCATGGTGTTCTTGCTGTTTGGAGAAGACAGTGAGCAGTGTGCAGAGCTTCTTAGCTTACGCCACTGAGCCTTGGATACGCTTCCTGTTGGAAGCGTGTCTCCTGCGTGCGTGCTTTTGTGCGTACGCAGACTTGAGCGTGCATGACTTTTCATGTACGCTGCTCTCTGTAGCGTGCGTGACTTTTCACCTACGCTACTCCCTCAGCGTGCATGACTTTTTATGTACGCTGCTCCCTTGAGCGTGCGTGACTTTTCATGTACGCTACTTCCCTTGAGCGTGCGTGACTTTTCATGTACGCTGCTTCCCTTGAGCGTACGTGACTTTTCATGTACGCTGTTTCCCTTGAGCGTGCGTAACTTTTCATGTACGCTGCTTCCTTGAGCGTGCGTGACTTTTCATGTACGCTGCTCCCTTGAGCATGCGTGACTTTTCACCTACGCTGCTCTCTCAGCGTGCGTGACTTTTCGTGTACGCTGCTCCCCTTAAGCGTGCGTGACTTTTCGCGTACGCAGCTCTCCCTGCGTGCATGACTTTTGTGTACGCTGCCCCCTGACCCCTTACTTAACCCATTGGCTCTTGGAGTTTTGGTCTTAATTCTTTAAGCATAACCTGATAATTGATAATCACGAATTTACTTGATATGTTTGGAATTGATAATTGAGCATAACCTGATAGTGGCCCGTCGTGGCGCACTCCTGACTAGTACACTTGATATGATAACCTGACCTGATATATCTTAATAGCTGTTGCGACGGCTACCTGACATGACATGACCTGTATAATTAATCCTGACACCGTGGACGATTGTGCTTGAACAAATAATCCAGTCATGTCTTGCATCGTGTCTAGGAGGGGACTCCTGAGTACCACGGTCAGGAGTACCTACTGAATTGGACTAAGGTTAATAATTAGTATAATTCACTAGTCATGAAGAGATGTTCCCCAGTTACAGGCGATCCCGTTATCCCGACCGCAAATGATTGGACTTGTAGCCTGCCGACGAGTAGGGCACATTTCCAGCCCACTGTTATGTGGGGCACCCTCCATTGTCACTTAAATGATTGAACTCTATTGTCACTATAATGTATTGTACTCTCTAGATTGTCACTATAATGATTGCCTGGATAACCTGGATAGCTGCAGGGCCTGTGACTACTTGGAGCATCTCATTGCATCTTGCTAATAACTAGGATTGTGATAACCCTAGTTAGTTAATATAGAAAGCCGTAGGCAATGATTGGCCGTGATTGCTTGGATGGAGTCTAGTCCAGTATAGTATTGTCTAGAATTGATTGATTGTGAGATTGTACCAGAATGATTGAATGATTGTCACTCCAGATTGTCACTATAATGATTGTCACTCCATATTGTCACTATAATGATTGTCACTCCTGATTGTCACTATAATGATTGTCACTCCAGATTGTTACTTGACCTGATTTCTTATATTTATCTTGCCGATAAATGGTGAGAGAAACCAAGTTTCGTTCAGACAAAGGATTACAATCCCGGTCCTTATTTGGTTTACGGGTTGTAACCTAGCTATCTGAATAGTCCCATGGTTATCTCATCGTATATCATCCTGTCATGCTTTTCCATATGTCCTGTCTTTTAGTGATTCTATGCAAGATTGTCTTTTATAATTACCCATCATGCTTTTTCTTAAATTACTGTCTCTTATTATGTAATTATATTATTGTGCTAATTTGCTGGCTTTGGTTCTTATTTTATGGCCTCCTTTGTGGCACTTGCTCTTCCTGGGGTCTGACCCAGCTGGTTTTGTATGGCCAGATACCGGAGCGACAGCAAAGGATCTACCTGTCTTCCAGTCCGATGGTGGTCACCAGACGTAACCAGGGCTTCGAGTGGGTTTCTTTTGTTCTTCCACTGTAATATTGTAAATTATTCTTTTGAGGCGTTTAGCCGACGAGCAAGTGTTAGCTCGATTGTACTTACTTACTGTCGGCCTACGGGCTGTAACATGATTGACAAGCCCCGGGGGTTGATCATGTATGACTGAACTCTTGCTAGTCCTCACATTTTGTAACGAATAGCTTCATGATCATCTGGATATGTAATGTTTGGGACGCCTTACAATTGTATATTTGGAGATCTGATATCTTGTGATTATTATTAGTTGGCTGAGATTGAGACAATAGACTATTTTATGACCTTAAGAGACTGATGGATTGTAGAGAAACCCTCACATATCTAGACAGCCGTGACCGTATGGTGAGATGG
The DNA here is from genome assembly GCA_029216955.1 of Iris pallida. Classification (NCBI taxonomy): domain Eukaryota; kingdom Viridiplantae; phylum Streptophyta; class Magnoliopsida; order Asparagales; family Iridaceae; genus Iris; species Iris pallida. The sequence goes on along the minus strand of JANAVB010036419.1, from coordinate 18,031,639 downwards.
ATTCCATTTCATTATACGTAGCTGGCTATGTCTACCCCCGCTCTCCAGTATTCTGGTTCTGGGGCGTGACAGGTGTGCAAGATGTACTTGCCTCTCCAAATGGGTTAGGGTTTGGTGGAGGAGTAAATGTGAATGAATGAAGAGAGAGAGTGGAAGAAGAACTTTTATATCAAGGTCAAGTGGATCTCCACCATTCATTCTCTCCACCAAATCCAAGCCATCCATTCCTTTCCATGTTGAACCAAACCGAACCAAGTTGGTTTCCCATGAACCGAAATGAACCAAGAGCCAAGAAAAAGCAGAAAATAAAATACAAAAAATTAATAAGCACAAATTTGAAGAATTTAAATACAGAATAAATGCATGATAAATATTGAATAAGTACATTCAAGAAGTATACGTATAAAATACTTTATTCTGGGAACGGAGAGTGACATAAGAAGATTATCGGTAAGGTTGATAATCTTATTATAGTGATCCACGTATCTAACTTGTCAATTTCAGCGATGTGAGATCACTGGAATTGACTGATCTCAGTTTCGTTGTACTAATCCCGAAATACGAACATTATGTGAATTAATTATTAATTAATTATAAAAGGTTAAACTCAGAGAAATTATCAACAAACATTGTCGGACGATAAAATAAACATCGCCAACGTGTCTAAAATGGTCAAATTAGCTAGGATAGCCTATCCAACGGTCCAATTTGGACACAAGGGCAAAAAGGTAATTTCGGGTCAAAACGGTGTCCGTGTCGGAGCCGTTTTGCACCGAAAAACGTGTAAGAAAACAAGTCAATAAAATATAACAAATTATATGTCCACGAAACCAGAATGTCGATACGAATCCAACGGTATCTCCAGAATTGGATTCCGTTGACCCGATCTCCACTTGGCCCGTTGACCAGAACTTGGAATTCCGGTTTGCACAAAAATGCGTGCCGGAGCCAAAGTTTTCAAAACTTAGAAAACTACCTGTCAACGAGTCCAGAATGATGATACGAACTCAACGGTATCTCCGGAATTGGATTCCGATGAGCCGATCTCAAAATGACCCGTTGACCCGGATATTGGTATCCGACTTGCACCGAAATGCGTGCCAGATCCAATGTCCACCAAAACCTAGCAAATTATATGTCAACGAGTCCAGAATGACGATACGAACTCAACGGTATATCCGAAATTGGATTCCGATGAGCCGGCGTCAAAAAGTCCCGTTGACCCAGAAAGTGGGACCCGCTTTGCACCGAAATGCGTGCCCGGGCCCACGTTCTCCAAATTTTATATGAAAACATGCCAGAACGACGCCACGAATTTAATGGTGGTGTCAGAAATGAAATCTGGAGTCCCGTGTTCAAAAATAGAATTTTACAAGCTGGAAATTATGAATTCGGACGGCCAACTTTGGCGTCGAATTCAACCAATCAAACAAGCTCATAATGAAACGAAACTGAAGGGGTAGTAAGAGGGTTATACCAGCTTCGCACAGGAACTGGTAGCACGCCAAACGGAGCTACGATGGAGGAGATATAAGCTGACGAAGTTGGCCCCGCGAAACTGTCCAAATTTAATACAATTTAAACGGTCAACTTGGTGGCCGGTTTTGATGTATCAAACGATAAAATCAACGGACGAAAATTGACAGGGATGAAGGTGGATATACCAAGATTGCGACGGTGCGAAGAAATCGCCGATCCAACGGTCGAATCTCCGGAAAAATGTGTGCGAAGTTGCTGCGACGGAGCGCCAAAACGGACTCAATCTCGCGCGCGTCACGACGGGACGTCGTGCAAAACGCACGAATCGCCTCGACGGCGCGTCCCGGAGGACGTTGGCCACCATGGGGCCTACCCCAGTGGTGCGCCCGAGGGAGGGGGCCACCCACGATGGGTCGCCGGAGTACGGTGGACGACGGCGGTGCGTCCAAGCCCCGCGCGCGGATCTGTGCGCGCTGTGCGCGCGAAGCCACTGCTGGTGGGCGCCGTGCTCGGCCTGCTGCCAGCGCGGCCTGCACGGGGCGCGCGTGGCCAGGCCCGGCGAGGCCAGGGGCTGGTGGTGGTGGCTGTTTGTAGGTGGTGGCGCGGGGCGGTTTGTATGAATGGGTGGTGGTGGTCGGTTTAACTCAATGGAGAGGAGGAAGTGGAGGAGAGGAGGAACTGTGCGGTGGAGGTCGGCCGACGGCGGCGGAGGCCGGGCCAGGAGGAGGAAGGGTGTTCGGCTAAGGAGTGAAGGAGGATGGGAGGGTCGGGCTGCAGGTGTTCTTGTTGCTGTTGTTGAGTTTAGTTGGGTTGGAAATAATAGAAAGGAGAGAGAGAGTGAGAGATGATAATGAATGAGAGAGAGAGAGAAAAAGTTACTCTCTTGAATTTAGGGCCGACACCTTGCATGGGTGTTGGCTGCTTTGAAAGTAGGAAAAAAGCATGGATGGGATTAAAGTAGGGAGATCTAAGGGCTAGAAATTAAAAGTAGGAAAAGCCATTCCTATGAGAAATTGAATACATGAAAAATTCTAATAAATATTGAAATAGGTAATAGGGTATTAAATATTATTTTGGACACAGAAAAATGAGGGTGTCCCGATGGAGGGCAACATGGAGCTGGACTGGACTCGGTGGAGCCGAATTGGATCCAAAATCGGACATGATGCAATAATCGAATTAAAAATAGGTGTTGATGATCATGGGCAAATAAGTAGCACATGGGGATTCCAATAAATGGGACACAAGTGGCGGACGGATAGTGGGCTCAAAGTAGGCCATGTCCATAGCTGGGGCGGACAGGTTTTGGTCGACAGGGGACCCACAAATCAAGTTGGAAGATGAATGTGACGCCGTGGAGTGAAATAAAATCGGGTCACGTGTCGGGAAAGTTGTGCGAATCAAATGGAACACAAAATGACGCGTCTGAGTGGGACACGAAGGCCATGGGTGACGAGCGTCTCGAGTTGATCATCAATGAGAAGTTGGTTTCAAGGAAATGACTGGTCTGGCGCTCCCAATTTAAAAGCCATGGTAACGCGCTGAAAATGATCAAGGAAAAGAGTGGGAAAATTAATTACTGATCGAACGGTCTAATTCGACCCGAAGTTCAGCGAAGAAAAGGGGCACAAGGGAACAAGTTTGGGTGGGACACCATATACCGTCATGAAGGTAATCGTGTCCACTCCAAAACTCGTGAAGAGGATTTCCAGAGTTGAACATCCCTGATACTCCAAATATTAATGGCATGAAAAAGTACACTAACAGATAAATAAATAGAATAAAATATTTATCAAAACCAAATAATCAGAAAAATAAAATAAAATGAAAAAAAATTTAACCCGAAATTCAGGGTGCTCACAATATTCCAAGAAGGTAAAGGCCAAAGAGATCTGGGATTCTTTGGGTAAGCTATATGAAGATGATGAGAACAAGTCCAAAATCTTCATCGTCGAGAAGTACCACAAGTGGCTCTTCGAAGACGAGATGGCGATGCTACCTCAAGTGAAGTGTCACGACCCGCACCCTGTATAGGGGCACGAGAAGTGGGTACGTCCAGCCTACGCCGCAGTGTCGACGGTAGTAAGCTGTCCTAGGTTGCTAACTAATCTCATGCAGTGTATATAATATACTTGTCCAGATATCAGCTCCGAATGGAGGACAAGTAAAGGATAGGATATACTCAATCACAGTCTAAAATACGATAAGATAACACAGAAGTTATACCTAAGGAATTAAAGACAATAACAACTAACTACTAAAATAATACAACAATATCTTAAACAAACTTAATACAAACTCAATATCTTAACTTTAATACAACAAGTCAAAACATGAAAGCTAAAGTAGTCTACTAGCTAATCTCCTGAATCACTCCTGAGAGTCGGGACCAAAGGTAGCTAATCCCTCGCCAGGTCCATGGTAAGTAGGGCATGTGTCCTCAGGATTATCATCTGTAATATTTTCAACAGGTCCAATCAGGACAGGAACGAGTACAACTCATCTAAAAAATCTAAGTAAATGACAAAGAACTATAAAGCAGTTATAGACAGTTTTATTGATGAGCATGGCAGTTTATACAGGTAATGATGGCATAGAGAAACAGTAAGATACAAGAAAAAAAGATAACTAAAACAAGAGAAGAATCATGGCAATGAAGACTGTAATAAAAGCTAACTGAACTAGAATAACATGTATGAGTCCAGACAGTACGATATAAGTCTAATGCAATCCCAGTGTGAGTCCAGTCCATATAATCCGATACCAGATGATTTCTGGTACAAGATGAGTCCAACAGTGACCAATGAATCCAGGATGAGTCCAACTATGATCTAACAGTGTGTTTTAAAATACCGAAGTCGACATATAAACGGCTGTAGGTATCAGGCACATCTCTCACTGATCAGGCAAGAGATGGCTATGCTTCCGGTAGATTCCAGTGGGAGATTCCGAATTTGGGGTATGTCTATATGTCTTACTCAATATTTCTCCGCCCAGCAAGTGAATCCAAAATCGACAAAAGAATCAAGATGAGTCTGGCCAATACATAATGATTCCAGAAATGGTTCCGGAATGATTCCAATGACTCCAGTAATAGAGGCCAGCAAGTAAGGTATGTGTCGAATACATGAATCCAAAAATATCTATACGTGTTGACACAGAGAATCACATAGAACTAACTAGAACTGAAATACAGTAATTGACAAATAAATGAGAGAACTATCAGAGAATGTACTCGCCTGATACTCTGAAAAGAGTAGTGTAATATCAGATGTCTGTACCAGGGTCACAATTTCCTAAAATAGAGCAATACAGTTATGACATGTCTAATATGAAGGTAAATAAAATCTACAATACAATCTATATGAATTCTAGGCCAATCTAGGTCAAAGTCAAACTTGGTCAACTCTTCAGTCAAACTAAGTCAAATTAAGTCATACTAGGTCACAAGAAGTTAAACTAAGTCATACAAGGTCAAACAAGGTTAAACAAGTCTAATCTAGGTTAAAGTCAACTCTTGGTCAAACATTCTAGCCAAACTAGTCAAGTTATCTAGGGTTTAGTCAACAATGGTCAGAATAGTCAATATGGTCAAACTAGGTCAAAGTTTAGGTCAATCTTAGACTAACTAAGGTTTTGGTCAAACATAGACTAGTCAACAAGGTAATTAGGTCAATGGTCAACTATCTAAGTCAAACTCTATAAGGCTAACTCAAAACCAAACATAGGCTAACATGTCTTAGGACACCTAAGATACTATACCACAATGTTAAGGTATAACCAATTATCTATACAAAGTATATCACACATAAATACATATATATAATACCAACCTTAATCCTATAATCAAGCTAATCCCATACTCCAACTCAAGTCATGACTCAACTCTAAGTATCTCACTTAACCCCATACATATCTTAATCTACATAGGATTATCCTCATAATCCATATGGTTAAACCTAAACCAATTAGTTAGGGTTTAGTCAAACTTAAGTCATCAAGTCATCTAAAATCCATCTAAGTCAATTTCTAGGTCAAGGTTGACCTATAGTTGACTTTGGTCAACAATGGTCAACAAGGGTCAACTTGCTAGTCAACCTAGGTCTACTAAGCCTATTGGTCAATTCCAAACTCACTAACCATAGGCTAGGGTAACTAGATACCATGTATAGGTATCTCATATAGGTGTCTATAGCCATACATCTATACAATATATATATAATACCATATATTCTCACCTATATATAACCTACATATATATACCAATATATAACCACTATATATAATACCATATATATACACATTCATATATATATATATATATATATATATATATATATATATATATATATATATATATATATATATATATTTTATATATATATATATATATATATATATATATATATATATATATATATATATATATATATATATATATAATATAACATATATACAAATATATAGAGGGAAGGGAATGTGAGAGTGTGTGTGTGTACAAGAGTGAGTGAGAGTGAATGAGAGGGTGAGAGTGTGAGGGTGTGAGGGTGTGAGGGTTAGGGTTAGGCAGTGGTGCATGTGGACTGTGAAAGGGGGGGTCTATCTCAGAAATTCTGAGATAGGGACACACACACATACTTATAACATATATATGTATACACACAAACCTACATATATACATACATATACACACTCACACACTTACATACATATACACATACTTATATACATATATATACAGTATATATACACACAAATATACATATATATATATATATATATATATATATATATATATATATATATATATATATATATATATATATATATATACAAATTAATTTGAAATTCAAAATAAATACTGAAATAAAACCAGGAATTACTGTTCATAACTGAACCCATAGGTAACCACCCAAAATCGATCTAAACCCAACTAAAACCTAAAACCAAGGGTTGGTAATCGTGTCCCCACACGTGTACGTGTCGTGTGTGTCCATGGGAGTCCACCATGACACGACACGGCATGTCCAGTGGTCCAAATACCAAATCGGGTAAGTTTTAGACACTGTACAGTGTCACAGCGTCGTGCAGAGATGCACACGCGTGTGGGACATGACACACGTGTCCATGTGTCTCGTGGTCACGTGTGTAGGTTCGCCTAGGGTCAGGCTAGGTGTCTAAGTTCCTGTACCGTGTCCACGTGTCACCAGGACACGGCACGAAGCCCGTATCAGTCGAGAAAACTCGACTGATGTACACTGCTACGCGCAGCATCGTGCAGTGAGTCGAGTGGCTCGTGGACACGACACGAGCCACGTGGGGCCTCGTGGTCATGTCCACGTGTAGCCCACGTGTTGGGCTACACACTCGTGTCAACACGAGGTGTCCACAACGTGTCTAGAGTCGACACGACTCGTGTGTCAGTGAGGAAAAACATGTTCGTGCAGTGCAGTGCATGACCCGTGCGAACGCGTTTTCGTATTCGATACGACTCGAGAAGTTGTGAGACTCGAGGGGGGGCCTGTCAGAGGTTGCCTCCACCTCTGTGCCAAGTGGCACGTGTCCACGTGTCCAATTCGTGGAGAAAACAGTATCGGGTAGCAGGGGAACAAAGTGTGCACAGTGCTGTGTCCAACTCGTGTGTTCGTGTCCAATTTGGACACATAAAGGACCCTAATATCAACTCAGTCCTACCAACATACAATATACATATAATAAGCTTCACAAATATGTAATTTGTTTTGAAAACTAAGAACAAAAAGTCCTATGAGGCATTTCACCAAACACTCTAATTTAAACATAGATACGTGTCCGATACGGACACAAAATGGACACGGGTTCCTACCAAACTTGACCCACAGCTAGGGTATACCTATATGCATGCAACCATGAAGATAAAACACAATATTAACAAGGTTTGGGGGTATTTACCTATTGAGTAAAAACTCAAGAAAACACCAAAGTATGGGGGTGTCCTCTTCAAATGATGATGCCCAAAATGGTGTTCAACCTTGCTAGCTAGCCTCCCTTAGCATCCTCAATGGTAGGGGGTTCCAATGCAAGAAACTAGGTTCAATTTGGAGCTAAAATGGTTAAGTGGTGAAGGGTTGAAGTTGTAGGAAAAACTAGTTTTTAGGTGTAATGAAAGGAGGCTTTTGATGAGGGGGTGTGATTATATGGAGGGGGGGGGGGGGCATGGTGGCTGGCCATGGGGGTATGGGGGTAGACTTTAGGGTTCCCTCCACCTTGCTAACTTAGTTCCTAAGGCTTTGACTAGGTAGATAGATATTTAGGTTTCTAGGAAATATCCTTAAAGGTAATATCTAGATATTATCTAACTAGATATTTATACATAAAGCTAACATCCTCTACTTAGTCTTCTAGGTTAGTTGCTAACCTCTAGATTAGTGCTAAACTAGGTTAGGAGCCAACATGACACTAATCAACTAATTAAATAATAATAAATAACATAAATCCAAATAAATTCTAATAAATTACCAAAATATCCTTTTGACTAAAAAATGGTAATTTGATATCCTAATCACATGGTTAGGCTCATATGGCCATAGTTAGTCTCTAGGTTATGAAATCTCTAGGGTTTACACTAGGGTTATACTAGTAAAATCACAAAGTCATAAGTCGTGACTTATAAAATAGTTTTAAACTATCTAAAAATTACCAAAATTCATAACATGACTAAATCACCATTATTTAATAATAAAAATAATAAATTTTCAAAATATCCCAATTTTAGAAAACTTGGTGTTACAAGTATACCCTCTTTGGAAAAATTTCGTCCTCGAAATTAAGATGGTCGTACTCCTCCTAGGTCAAACCCCCAGTCAATCAAGGTCAAGAGATAACATGCAATCATAGTCCTACTGGTCGTGATTTTACAGTCTTGAACAAGGTAACTATACTATCTAGTATCACAAGCATATCCTGACAGGTACTAATGGAATCATACAACAAGATGGGAAAGGAAGGACAGAAAAGACAAACCTGCTAACCCGTCACCTACAGCGTTGGTCTCCTCGACCGTCATCGCAAAAGCTCCACCCCTCTGGTGCTGAGCTACAGGTGGCCTAGCACCCTTATAAGGAGGTGCAACAGGACAATCCATCTTCTGGTGGATATCAGATCCACAGGTATAGCAAACCTTTAGCCTCTTCCTACACTGCTCCCTGATGTGTCCGTGCTTCCTGCAGTATGAACAACTGATCGTATTCGGGTCCTGGCCCCGATACTGATGCTGCACCTGCTGAAATGGCCTCTGCTGCTGATGCTGAAAGTGTGGCCCCTTACAGTATACACACAAAGCTCCCTTCTGCTGCTGTCGGGGTCCCGGGGCACTAACTGGCGGGGTCGAATGATGTGGTGTGGGAGGACGATATGTCTGCTGGTGTGGCGTCGGCACTTTCTGCTGGAAAGCCTGACGCTTGGAGGGTCCCTCAATGTGTACAGAAGCCGGCCTCTTGCAAGACAGAAGACGCTCCTCGATACTCCGGGCTAACTCTAAGCTCTGGTAGTAGTGAGTCATACCGTTCACCACTATAAGAATGCCAATGTCTGGAACTAGACCATGGCAAAACCTACGCGTCATCTCCTTAGGGTCAGCAACCAGACTAGGAGCGAAACGGCTCAGGCGACTAAACTCTGCCGCATACTCGTCAACAGAACGGTTCCCCTGCTGGATGTTCTAGAATTGTAGCCCCATGGCTACCCTAGCGGTGGTCGAGAAGAATTTCTTCTTGAACTGGGTCTTGAACTGATCCCAAGTGGCTCTCCTCCTCGCAAACAACGGCTCATTCCGGAACCAAACTCCTGCCAAGTCTATCAGCAGAAATCCCGCTGCCTCGACCTGGAGGTCATCCGGCATCCTAACTCTAAGGAGCTTCCTCTCTACCGAGTCTAGCCAGTCATCTGCTACTACTATGTCCTCAGTCCCTAAGAACTCCTTGGGGTTCAGACCCATGAAGTCCTTGATCGTCCCCGCTCTCTGCCGCGGCTCTACAGGTGGTGGGACCACGGTACGTTCCTCAGAATGCTCCATGCTCTGGCGGAGTAGGGTGGTATGCTCATGATGGGTTGTTAGGAACCCCTGGATCAGAGTGAGCAGTTGGTTCCCGTCGAGTGTGACGGATGCCTGGGTAGGTATAGTGATAGGGGGTGGTGGAAGTATCGGATCCTGCTGGAACTGTGAGGTGGAAGGCGGTGGAGGCATCTGGGTTTGTGGATTTGTGGAGTGGGGGAATGTGGTAGGTGGAGGTGGAGGTGTATCAGTCAACTGGTCAGCTGACTGGACGGGGAGTGTGCCATTCTCAGGTGTAACATACTGGGATAAACGAGTAAGCACCATCTAAATACAATAAAAAGGACTTATAAGGACTCTTTAAAGCAAAACAATCATAGACAAGAAAATCTAATTATAATAGCAAGCATGTGATGTATTTCCTATGTTGCAATCCTAGTATTCCTTTAGGTGTTCTAAGCGTCATTCCTAATGTTGTCTAATTACCTTAAGTTTCTAATTGCAGGCATGCTTGGTACAATAACGTAACCAAACAATTTAGTCTCGACCTGCATGGGCCACCAATAAAAACGTGTCACAACCCGCACCCTGTATAGGGGCACGAGAAGTGGGTACGTCCAGCCTACGCCGCAGTGTCGGCGGTAGTAAGCTGTCCTAGGTTGCTAACTAATCTCATGCAGTGTATATAATGTACTTGTCCAGATATCAGCTCCGAATGGAGGACAAGTAAAGGATAGGATATACTCAATCACAGTCTAAAACACGATAAGATAACACAGAAGTTATACCTAAGGAATTAAAGACAATAACAACTAACTACTAAAATAATACAACAATATCTCAAACAAACTTAATACAAACTCAATATCTTAACTTTAATACAACAAGTCAAAATATGAAAGCTAAAGTAGTCTACTAGCTAATCTCCTGAATCACTCCTGAGAGTCGGGACCAAAGGTAGCTAATCCCTCGCCAGGTCCATGGTAAGTAGGGCATGTGTCCTCAGGATTATCATCTGTAATATTTTCAACAGGTCCAATCAGGACAGGAACGAGTACAACTCATCTAGAAAATCCAAGTAAATGACAAAGAACTATAAAGCAGTTATAGACAGTTTTATTGATGAGCATGGCAGTTTATACAGGTAATGATGGTATAGAGAAACAGTAAGATACAAGAAAAGAAAGGTAACTAAAACAAGAGAAGAATCATGGCAATGAAGACTGTAATAAAAGCTAACTGAACTAGAATAACATGTATGAGTCCAGACAGTACGATATAAGTCTAATGTAATCCCAGTGTGAGTCCAGTCCATATAATTCGATACCAGATGATTTCTGGTACAAGATGAGTCCAACAGTGATCAATGAATCCAGGGTGAGTCCAACTATGATCTAACAGTGTGTTTTAAAATACCGAGGTCGACATGTAAACGGCTGTAGGTATCAGACACATCTCTCACTGATCAGGCAAGAGATGGCTATGCTTCCGGTAGATTCCAGTGGGAGAATCCGAATTTGGGGTATGTCTACATGTCTTACTCAATATTTCCCCGCCCAGCAAGTGAATCCAAAATTGACAAAAGAATCGAGATGAGTCTGGCCAATACATGATGATTCCAGAAATGATTCCGAAATGATTCCAATGACTCCAGTAATAGAGGCCAGCAAGTAAGGTATGTGTCGAATACATGAATCCAGAAATATCCATACGTGTTGATACAGAGAATTACATAGAACTAACTAGAACTGAAATACAGTAATTGACAAATAAATGAGAGAACTATCAGAGAATGTACTCGCCTGATACTCTGAAAAGAGTAGTGTAATATCAGATGTTTGTACCAGGGTCACAATATCCTAAAATAGAGCAATACAGTTATGACATGTCTAATATGAAGGTAAATGAAATCTACAATGCAATCTATATGAATTCTAGGCCAATCTAGGTCAAAGTCAAACTTGGTCAACTCTTCAGTCAAACTAAGTCAAATTAAGTCATACTAGGTCACAAGAAGTTAAACTAAGTCATACAAGGTCAAACAAGGTTAAACAAGTCTAATCTAGGTTAAAGTCAACTCTTGGTCAAACATTCTAGCCAAACTAGTCAAGTTATCTAGGATTTAGTCAACAATGGTCAGAATAGCCAATATGGTCAAACTAGGTCAAAGTCTAGGTCAATCTTAGACTAACTAAGGTTTTGGTCAAACATAGACTAGTCAACAAGGTAATTAGGTCAATGGTCAACTATCTAAGTCAAACTCTATAAGGCTAACTCAAAACCAAACATAGGCTAACATGTCTTAGGATACCTAAGATACTATACCACAATGTTAAGGTATAACCAATTATCTATACAAAGTATATCACATATAAATACATATATATAATACCAACCTTAATCCTATAATCAAGCTAATCCCATACTCCAACTCAAGTCATGACTCAACTCTAAGTATCTCACTTAACCCCATACATATCTTAATCTACATAGGATTATCCTCATAATCCATATGGTTAAACCTAAACCAATTAGTTAGGGTTTAGTCAAACTTAATTCATCAAGTCATCTAAAATCCATCTAAGTCAATTTCTAGGTCAAGGTTGACCTATAGTTGACTTTGGTCAACAATGGTCAACAAGGGTCAACTTGCTAGTCAACCTAGGTCTACTAAGCCTATTGGTCAATTCCAAACTCACTAACCATAGGCTATAGGCTAGTGTAACTAGATACCATGTATATGTATCTCACATAGGTGTCTATAGCCATACATCTATACAATATATATCTAATACCATATATTCTCACCTATATATAACCTATATATATATACCAATATATAACCACTATATATAATACCATATATATACACATTCATATATATATAATATAACATATATATACAAATATATAGAGGGAAGGGAATGTGAGAGTGTGTGTGTGTGTGTACAAGAGTGAGTGAGAGTGAATGAGAGGGTGAGAGTGTGAGGGTTTGAGGGTGTGAGGGTTAGGGTTAGGCAGTGGTGCATGTGGACTGTGAAAGGGGGGGTCTATCTCAGAAATTCTGAGATAGGGACACACACACATACTTATAACATATATATGTATACACACAAACCTACATATATACATACATATACACACTCACACACTTACATACATATACACATACTTATATACATATATATACAGTATATATACACACAAATATATGTATATATATACATACAAATCAATTTGAAATTCAAAATAAATACTGAAATAAAACTAGGAATTACTGTTCATAACTGAACCCATAGGTAACCACCCAAAATCGATCTAAACCCAACTAAAACCTAAAACCAAGGGTTGGTAATCGTGTCCCCACACGTGTACGTGTCGTGTGTGTCCATGGGAGTCCACCACGACACAACACGGCGTGTCCAGTGGTCCAAATACCAAATCGGGTAAGTTTTAGACACTGTGCAGTGTCACAGCGTCGTGCAGAGATGCACACGCGTGTAGGACACGACACACGTATCCATGTGTCTCGTGGTCACGTGTGTAGGTTCGCCTAGGGTCAGGCTAGGTGTCTAGGTTCCTGTACCGTGTCTACGTGTCACCAGGATACGGTACGAAGCCCGTATCAGTCGAGAAAACTTGACTGATGCACATTGCTACGCGCAGCATCGTGCAGTGAGTCAAGTGGCTCGTGGACACGACACGAGCCACGTGGGTCCTCGTGGTCATGTCCACGTATAGCCCACGTGTTGGGCTACACACTCGTGTCAACATGAGGTGTCCACAACGTGTCTAGAGTCGACACGACTCGCGTGTCAATGAGGAAAAACATGTTCGTGCAGTGCAGTGCATGACCCGTGCGAACGCATTTTCATGTCCGACACGACTCGAGAAGTTGTGAGACTCGAGGGGGGGCCTGTCAGAGGTTGCCCCCACCTCTGTGCCAAGTGGCACGTGTCCATGTGTCCAATTCATGGAGAAAACAGTGTCGGGTAGCAGGGAAACAAAGTGTGCACAGTGCTGTGTCCAACTCGTGTGTTCGTGTCCAATTTGGACACGAAAAGGACCCTAATATCAGCTCAGTCCTACCAACATACAATATACATATAATAAGCTTCACAAATATGTAATTTGTTTTGAAAACTAAGAACAAAAAGTCCTATGAGGCATTTCACCAAATACTCTAATTTAAACATAGATACGTGTCCGATACGGACACGAAATGGACATGGGTTCCTACAAAACTTGACCCACAGCTAGGGTAAAGATAAAACACAATATTAACAAGGTTTGGAGGTATTTACCTATTGAGTGAAAACTCAAGAAAACACCAAAGTAGGGGGGGTGTCCTCTTCAAATAATGATGCCCAAAATGGTGTTCAACCTTGCTAGCTAGCCTCCCTTAGCATCCTCAATGGTAGGGGGTTCCAATGCAAGAAACTAGGCTCAATTTGGAGCTAAAATGGTTAAGTGGTGAAGGGTTGAAGTTGTAGGAAAAACTAGTTTTTAAGTGTAATGAAAGGAGGCTTTTGATGAGGGGGTGTGATTATATGGAGGGGGGGCATGGTGGCTGGCCATGGGGGTATGGGGGTAGACTTTAGGGTTCCCTCCACCTTGCTAACTTAGTTCCTAAGGCTTTGACTAGGTCGACAGATATTTAGGTTTCTAGGAAATATCCTTAAAGGTAATATCTAGATATTATCTAACTAGATATTTATACATAAAGCTAACATCCTCTACTTAGTCTTCTAGGTTAGTTGCTAACCTCTAGATTAGTGCTAAACTAGGTTAGGAGCCAACATGACACTAAACAACTAATTAAATAATAATAAATTACATAAATCCAAATAAATTCTAATAAATTACCAAAATACCCTTTTGACTAAAAAAATGGTAATTTGATATCCTAATCACATGGTTAGGCTCATATGGCCATAGTTAGTCTCTAGGTTATGAAATCTCTAGGGTTTACACTAGGGTTATACTAGTAAAATCACAAAGTCATAAGTCGTGACTTAGAAAATAGTTTTAAACAATCTAAAAATCACCAAAATTCATAACATGACTAAATCACCATTATTTAATAATAAAAATAATAAATTTTCAAAATATCCCAATTTCAAAAAATTGGGTGTTACATGAAGGAATTTCTGAAGTTGCACAGAAGTTAGATGACGAGAAGATGTCCCTCGTCGACAAGTTTGTCGTTGAAGGGATAGTCTCGAAACTTCCTGCTGGTTGGAGCAACTTCTATGCTAGAATATATCGGAAGAAGCTGGACATTAGCTTGGAAGATCTTCTACAAGAGATCCATGTTGAGGACGAAATGCGATCTCAACAGAAGATGGACTCTCTGTCCAAACAACTGGCTAAGGCCAACTTGGTGCAGACAAGAGAGTTCAAAGGGAAGCAGGTGGCTTCTCATCACAAGAAGGACTCCACAAATCTGAAAGTGAAGGGTCCTTCGTTCAAGCAACAGAAGTCCAAGTCCCACGTGACTTGCTTCAACTGTGGCAAGAAGGGTCACTACAAGAGTGAATGCAAATCCAAGTCCAAACAAGCTGAGCAAGGTGAGCCTAGCAAGGTTTCTATGAATTCTAACATTGTTGCTATGGTTCGTCGCATACCAGCCATGTCTGCTCTGACAAGGAATGGTTTGTCGCATACCAGCCAACTTCTGAGAAAGTTCTCATGGCGAACCAAGCCCAAGCTGAAGTTCTGGGGGTCAGAACTATGGAGCTGAAACTCATATCCGGGAACACTCTGACGCTTCAAGGTGTGAAGCACGTTCCGGTGATTGTAAAGAACCTGATCTCTGGAAGCCTGCTTAACCACTAGGGTCGCATGTATCTGTCTTAACCACTAGGCTAGAGGTCATTTGCTATATATATATATATATATATATATATATATATATATATATATATATATATAGAGAGAGAGAGAGAGAGAGGGAGGAGAGATCTGCATCCCCTTACTTGTTGCATCCCCATGTTATCAACCGTTAGATCTTGTTTATGTTGTCTAATCTTAACAATTTGTTGAAATCAATGGTTAAGATTAAAATGACTTAAACAATATCCAACGGTTGATAACATGAGAATGCAAAATATTGGAGATGTGGATCATTCCTCATATATATATATATATATATATATATAAAGTCCAATATATATCAATCATATGCAGGGCCAGCCCTGAGCTCATGGGGGTCTAGGACGAATTTTTAAAATAAGGCCATAAATACATAATGTAAAAAAATATTAATTTAAAAAAAATAGCTACAATAGAATTGAACTTAGGACCTTTAGTATAAAAGTCTAATGTATTAACCACTACACCACAATAACTTCATGTCTAAGAGGGCCTTTGTCACGCCCCAGAACCAGAATACTGGAGAGCGGGGGCGAACATAGCCAGCTACGTATATTGAAATAGAATACATTTTAACTATACGGTCACGGCTGTCTAGATATGAGGGTTTACTACAAGCCAACAGTCTCTTAAGGTCAAGCCTACTGTCTCAATCTCAAGCAAATAATATAATTACAAGATATTTGACCACCAAATATACAATAAAAGGCATCCCAAATATTACATATCAGCTGATCATAAAGCTAGTCGTACAAAATGCTAGGACTAACAAGAGTTAAGTCATACATGATCAACCCTAGGATTTGTTAATCATGTTTACAGCCCGTAGGCAGATAGTAAGTAAAAGTGCATCGAGCTAACAGGTGCTCGTCGGCTAAACGCCTCAAAAGAATAATTTTACAATAGAGTGAGCGAAACAAAATAAAAAACCCACTCGTAGCCCGAGTTCCTTCTAGTCGCCACCATCGGGCTGGAGGTTCGGTAGATCCTCGGGTGCTGCTCCGAAATCTGGCCACACAAAACCAGCTGGGTCAAACCCCAGAAAGAGCAAGTGCCACAAAGGAGGCCACAAAATAAGAACAAAAGCCAGCATATCAGAACATAAGAAAATGAAAGAAAAGTACAAGTAATAAAGAGCACTGTTTTCCATAAATAAATTCACTTTATTTATTGTGTTTCTGGGAAAATTACAACTGTGGGAATCTGATCTAGAAGACGATCACTTTATCCCTTGGACTATGCGAAGAAGAAAAGCTCTCAAAATTTTGACAGTAAGTTAGATAACTATGTATCTGTACAATGAATGAGAAAAAGAACTCTATTTATAGAGTCAAAAATAACTGAAAGGATAACTGTCTTCACAGCCTGTGCCTAGTTGAAAATCACGCAGGATTTAACATACGCAAGGTTGTGAGCAGTTACTAGACGTGGCATGTAACTGTTGGACACATGGCAATCATGCATGAGTCGTGTGCAAGTTACAGGACACGCAGGCGAGAGATCAGTGAAATGGCTGCCACGTACTCCAATTTGATGAAATCTACGCAGACTTGTTGAAGACGAAATCCACGCAGACTCGGGGCAGAAAGCTTCAAAATCTACGCAAACTTGGGGCAAGAAGCTTCAGGATCCACGCAGACTTGGGGCAAAAAGCTTCAAAATCCACGCAGACTTGAGGAAAGAAACTTCAGAATCCACGCAAACTTGAGACAGAAAGCTCAAAATACACGCAGACTTGAGGAAGGAACATATAGGTTCAAAATACACGCAGGCTTGAGCCAGAAGGCTCAAAATCCATGCACGATTGAGGCAAGACTGCCAGCTGTCTTGATTAGACGTGCCTCGACTGACACAAAATC
Organism: Iris pallida; assembly: GCA_029216955.1. Lineage (NCBI taxonomy): Eukaryota > Viridiplantae > Streptophyta > Magnoliopsida > Asparagales > Iridaceae > Iris > Iris pallida. Next base: position 18,014,395 of record JANAVB010036419.1, on the reverse strand, counting down.
TCTGACAGTGATTGCTTTATCAGTCGTATTAAATGACAAGAAGCTCTTTTGGTACGCCAACTTGGTGAAGGCTGAGTCTTGCTGAAGAAGATTTCAAAAAGTCACGCAATAGTCGGCTGTGATCTCTCGAGTTCCGTACATACGTGGCGTATGAGAAGACATTTTTCGACTGTCGTACTGTCAGTCATGATGATACTCTGACAAATGATGAGCTGTCTTCCAGCGTGACTTGTAAATATTGTCCTGATCAACTCAGCGTGACTTTTGGACTTGTTCTGATCAACTCAGCGTGACTGTTCATTTTTAAGGCCTACAAAACCCCCTTCAAAGTTTTCGAAAGTTGAAAAGACTTCAAAATTTTGAAATACTTTGAAAAAGATAAACATGCAAATGAACTTATTAAATGTCATGATGACTCTTCATTTTTCGAGACTGATTGCATCCAATTTATGATGGAATATGAACCGCCGGCAAGCTCTGTTATATAAACAGGAAGAGAATTCAGCTTTGATGTTCATCTCACGTCAACATGACACCGAAGGAGAAAGCTGAGGAAGAAGCAAAAAAGTTAGGTTTTTGTTCCCATGGCGACCCTACTTTTGAGGGTAAGGAACCGGAGCCTTTTGTCTTCGAGTTCAAAGATGATCCGACACAATTAGCCAAGAATTTCTTGAGCTATTTTGGCCTGGATGGCTCGTCTTCTTCCAATGGACGCAGCCTTGCAGAACAGCGTGAAATATTGAATGTTCTGTTACACCGTATAGGGGTCAAAAGCGTAGAAGAATTGGGCGCCAAGCTCGGTCACTCTGCAAAATAGAGCGTGTCTTTTATGCTTTTGTTTTCGTTTTGAGAAAAGTTGTACTTCTTTTCCTATATAAGGTCATCAGTGCCTGCTTTTGCCTTAAAAAATGTAGTATAACTTTTGTGCTGAACAGCGTGCATTAATGAAGAATATTAAGTGGCACTCTTTGAATGTTTCAAATATTGTGCTATTTTCCAAAGCACACGTGACACTCATTCCATGGTTTATGAGCGCTTTTTACTCGGATCTGTTCCAAGAATAGGCCTGTACCTTGTCCTTTAAATAGATAGGTGAGTTTCATGCATACTCATCTTCTATTCTTCTTCTTCTTCTCTGAGAACGAACTTTTTGTGAGATTTTATTCTCAAACAGGAAAGCAATGCTTTCTAATATTCGATTTCTGTGCACTGTATCAGACATTGGTTTGCCAATCCTTAGCACCAAACTCGATGGTAAGTCCAGTATAGTACACGTACTATTTTGTTACTATTGAAGATGGGCTTTTGTTTCTGACTGAACAGGGTGCGCCTATTTTTATTTGACAAATGCACGCTTAATGATAATGATATTTCTGTTGATTTAATCTCTTTTTCCTTGCTGTTTTCTGCAGAAGCTCGGCTAAAAATTTTCTTCAGAACTGGCATTGGTGATTTGGATGCTGTGGAGAATATTCCTCTGACACCTACATCAGGGAGCTCATACGCTTTTGACGCGTAAATCAGACAACTCAGAACTCTTCGTGGGATAGAAGGGTCTTCCTCAGATGGTAGGAAGAGCCTTTATACACGAGAGTTGGATGGTGGAGTTAACTCTACCCCGAGAAATCGGGCAGTATAGTTCCTTTCACGGCAGAACTAGGAATTGTATCCCAAGGTTGGATACATTCCTGTCTCCTCTGAAAGGTCGCTCCTAATCCACCAGTTGTATTGGCAGCAACACGCCTTCGGGCTGCCATACTCTGGGGTTCTCCTCTCGTCTGAGAGAGAAGACCAGAGTTTGATTCCTGCTGTTCTGGTCGCCACTGGAACCCAGACAGTCAGGAACTGCCACCAACAATGAACCTGACGGAGAAGGTTCGACGGAGAAGATCCAAGGAAGAAGATAGATCTCCATTAGGTTATTGTTGTGTATATAGAATAAAAATCCAAAATTGTAATAGATTTCCATTATAATTTGTAAGAAAGTCTAAGAAAATGTAATAGACTTTTTATGATGATATGAGAGTGGAAATGATAATTCTTCTATGCTCAATAATGAATTGTGGACATGATAGATAATGAAATCTTCTTTTCTGATTTAGAGTACTTAATACTATCAGAGGTAATATGGACGTGATAATATGTAGAAACTCAAAAGAAAATAGATTGATTTCTATGCAGAGGTCAAAAATAGAAAATGACAAATGAGCAAGTAGATTCGGCATTTATCCAGAAGTTATGAAAACGTGATAAATAACGAATCCCCATAATAGAAGATTATAAATAGACGAACCATCGGATGAATGTAATAAATGAACGGATGAACCGTCAAGTATTAATGAATGTGTGAACCGTCTGATGAACGAATGAACCGTCAAGCATTTAATGAATATGTGAATCGTCGGATGAATGTGACGCTTCATTATTTGAGGAACTTCTGCCTATAAATATAGCAGAAATCTGACAAGAACGAACACTTCTATTCTTCAACATAAAAATGTCGTCTGAAGAAGCATCCAAGAAGGCTGAAATCGCCATGAAGATTCAGAAAGGCACTGAAGAACGCCCTGCTGATCCAGTTCAATCGAAGAAGGCGGAAGCAGGCGAAGGTTCGTCTGCACCCAAGCCACCAAGGAACATTTTGGACTTCCTGCTCGAACCAGGAAGGACTGAAGAAGAAGAAGCCATGAGGATGGCTGCTTGCAAGTTCCTCGTGGGTTCCAACAAGGAGATTCTCAGTTCTTTTGCTGATCACGTCTTCGAGAAGGACGGCAGTGGCCCACGTCCAAATGTAGAGAAGGATGATAGTTATCTTCCTTAATATCATGTACCATCATTCATGATTAAAATAAAATAGAAATTTTATTTCTAAATATGAACTTGTCTGATGATTACAAGCATTTACATTTATACATAGTACTTTTTAAGGAATTTGCCGTTAATAGGCATCAAAACTTTTCGACCATCCAATTCTGAGAGTTGATAAGCTCCATTTGAGAAAACTCTACTCACGATATAAGGACCTTCCCATTTTGCGTCAAATTTGCCCTTGCTCATATGAGTCATAGTCATAGGACGTCTGACTGTTAGAATAAGTTCTCCTTTTTGATATGCTCGAACTCTGACTTTCTTATTAAAAGCTCTTGAGATTCTAGCTTGATAGAATTCAATATTCTGTTGAGCAGATAATCGTTTTTCATCCAGAGCTTCTAATTCCTGAAGTCGAAGACGATCATTATTTTCGACAGTGAGTTCATTAGCGATTGCTATCCTTAAAGAAGGAATTTGAATCTTTAATGGAAGAACAGCTTCACAACCATACACCAGAGAGAAGGGTGTACATTTAGTAGCATTACGAACTGTAGTACGGTAGGCCCACAAGCATTCACCGAGATTCTCACTCCAATTACGTTTGTTAGTAAAGACAAACTTCTTTAGGAGTTTGATGATGGTCTTGTTGAAAGCTTCTGCTAATCCGTTAGCTGCCGGATTATACGCGGTAGAAGCCACATTATTAATCCGGTGATCGTCACAGAATCGAGTAAACTTCTGACTGACGAACTGTGGTCCGTTATCATGAATAATGCGTCGAGGAACACCAAATTTGTAGATGACATAATGCTTAATAAAGCTGATGACATTGGACGTTTTAACTTCAGATAAAGGAATGGCTTCGAACCATTTGGAGAAGTAATCGGTTATTGCGAGAATAAACCGATGACCTTTGGATGACGGCGGATTGATCGGACCGATAATGTCCATGCCCCAAGCTTCGAAGGGCCATGATGCTGCCGTCGGATGTAGAAATTCCGAGGGTTGATGAATAAAATTCGCATGAATTTGACAAGCTTTACACTTCTTTGCATATTCGATGGCGTCTGATACCATAGTGGGCCAATAATAACCCATACGTCGAATACGGTCCTGAAGTTTTGGGCCAGGTTGATGTGCTCCGCAAATTCCATCATGTGCTTCGCGAATGATCTGCTGAGCCTCATCACCGGCAACACATCGAAGAAGTAGACCGTCATAAGCTCGACGATATAAGGTTTTTGTAGTATGATTGTAATAGAATCTGAGTGATCGTCGTCTGATAGATGCTGCCTCACTCGAATCATCCGGAAGAATATCATACAATACGAAGTCTAAGAAAGGAAGTCTCCAATCTTTATCCGTATTCTGAGTCTCAGTTGAATTACTGAAGATGAATTCCATGCTAGAATCAGATGAAGATGATAAAGATTTACGACTAAATCCAAATCCTCTTGTTGTGTTGACGTCATAAGATGTTGATTCTTCAATGTCAATTGGAAGTCCTAGGGTCAGGTTATTTTCTAGATGAAACAATTTTCGATTGCGAACAACAATCATTTGTTGCCGTCTAATCGGAATAGCCAACACCGCCGCAAGATTAGCTAGAGCATCAGCTTCTATGTTACATGCTCGCCTAACATGTTCAATGAAGAATTCTTCAAACGAAGAAGCCATAGATATAGCTGATCTATGATAAGGAACCAGATCTTGATGGCGAACTTCATAAGTACCCCTTATCTGATTGACAATGAGTTTAGAGTCTCCGTACGCCACCAAATGTTGAACATTCAGATGTTTAGCGAGTTGAAGACCAATAAGTAATGCATTGTACTCAGCTATATTGTTCGAACATGGCTGATCGAGAGAATAAGCTCTTTGGATAGCAAGACCTTCTGGTGATACAAGAACGATTCCAACTCCATCGATAATATTACCATTAGGACCTATCCTTGAAGCTCCATCAAAGAATAGACGCCAAGTAGGATCTTCTTCAGCAATTTGGTTTGAATCTAAAATTTCATCTGGGATTTCATCATAGAGTTTTGAATCTTCTGGAATTGAATGAGCAGCCAGAAAATCGGCTAAAGCTTGTCCTTTGACTGACTTCTGAGGAATATAGTGCATATCATATTGAGCAAGTAGGATTCCCCAATTAGCCAATCGAGAATTCAAAACACTAGGTTTCTTCATCATGACCCGTATAGGATTGATCTTAGAGATGACATGAATAGTCTGGCCAATGATATAATGACGTGTCTTTTGGACAGCGAACATCAAGGCTAGACATTCTTTTTCGACCGGTGAATATCGAGGTTCAGCTCCAGTCATAGTACGACTGAGATAGTAAATGGCTTATTCATGACCATTCTTATTCTTTTGAGCAAGCAATGCACCCAATGAATGACTCATTGCTCGGGTATATAAAAAGAATAGAATTCCTGAGACGGAAGGTACCAATACTGGAGGGCTCATCAGATATTATTTTATATCATCGAATGCTTTCTGACATTCATCACTCCAGACAAAAGAAACACCTTTCTTTATGAGTTTATTGAATGGTCTGCAGCGTCCTGAAAGATTAAAGATGAATCTCCTCATATAAGCGATCCTTTCTTGAAATCCTCGTAGCTCTTTTAAGGTGCGTGGAGGACGCATCTCTTGGATGGCTTTGATCTTCTCGGGATCCACGTGTATACCTTTAGCGGTAATGACGAAGCCGAGAAATTTTCCACTAGAGACGCCTAAGAAGGACTTAGTAGGGTTCATCTTTAACTGATGCTTACGCATTAGATCAAATATAGTCTTCAAATCTTGGATATGATCCTCCTTTTGTCGACTTTTGACTGCAATATCATCAACATAGCATTCGACTGTTTTCCGCAAATGTTCACGAAATATAGTGCTCATAGCTCGTTGATAAGTTGCTCCTGCATTCTTGAGACCGAATGGCATAACTGTATAACAGTATGTACCAATCGACGTTCTGAAAGAAGTGTGTTTCTCGTCGTCTGGAAACATTTTAATCTGATTATATCCAGAATACCCGTCCATGAATGACATCCGTTCAAATCCACAGGTATTATCGATCATGACATCAGTGATTGGTAGAGGGAATTCGTCTTTAGGACATGCCGCATTGAGATCGCGGAAGTCTATGCAAACTCTGATCTTGCCAGTCTTTTTAAGAACAGGAACTATGTTAGCCACCCAATCGGGATGTTGTTCCTCTCTAATAAACCTGGAGGCCATGAGTTTATTGACTTCAGCTTCAATTGCATCCATAATGTCTGGACGAAACCGTCGCTGTTGTTGTTTGACCGGTTTAGCATTCGGCAAGATATTGAGCTTGTGAGTTGCGATTTGTGGATCAAGTCCTGGCATATCTTCATAACTCCAAGCGAAGACATCGATGTAATCACGAATGAGTTTAATCATGTCTTGCTTATCAGTTTTTGAAAGACTTTCACTGATGAATATTGGTTTGGGGGATCCCTCCTCACCAACATCTATTTGAACAAGTTTATCTTCAGTCGGAGGTTCTTTTTGCTCAAAACGGAACCCCCATTGATTATCTAACCTTTGGTCCCATTATTCTGATTCAGGTGAGATTTAAATTCTTCTTCGTCTCCATCACTTTCTTCAGAACAGTCAATAGAAACCATGTTGGAAGACAGAGTGTTGCAGTAGAAATCACCGATACTCGTATCGAAATCACAAGAAGTGGTACTAGAAGAATCAAATCTCTTATCTTCGTCAGACTCGGGATCTTCATGGATAATATTGATAAAAGGAGTAGGAGCAATATAGCCCAATCCGCATTTTGTCCTTCCATATTTCAGAGGAGGAATCCGGACAGGCATTTTTCTTCCTTTTCCACTATTGAGGCCAGTCCTGAAGTCATAGCCCATATTTTTAATGATGTCTTTAGATTGCTGACTATAACGACGTAGTTGTAATCTTCCAGTATCATCATTTTTGTCATCATCTTCTAAATCAGAAGGACTTTGGGGCCCTTTGTAAAAGAATATTGGAATATCTCCTGGCTTTCTGCTGGGAACTAGAAAGTATGAAGATTGTACAGGTTCTAGGGATACATCTGTATGAACAGTCTGTATAACTCCTATGGTTATTGTGCTCAAGTCATCTAACAAATGTAAATAACTATGAACATAATTACACACATCAGCGTACTGCAAAGATGGAGACTTTTCATTAAATATAAAAGCAGCAATATTTACATTGGGAGAAGGCTGAGCCTTAGAGATCTTAGCCAAGTCAATGACTAAAGGGGAAGAAGAAGCACGAGAAGAAGCTTTGTTTCGATTAAGATCGATAACAAATGGCTCAGAAGAGGTGAGCTCCCTTGAAGCTTGAGATGGAAGAGTAATCCGCCCTACAACTGGAATTAGCAGAGTATCCTGTGAAGATACAGGAACTGTAGTACGCCCACTAACAGGAATGATCATTGTATCTTGAGCAGACGATTGAGGTAAAGGAGAGATCCGTCCACTCATCGGAATGATGAAAGAACCTTCTCCGGAGGATTTGGGAGATTGTTGCTGAGTAGTTCGACCTTTAACAGGGATTATTAAAGTCTCACTTTGTGAATCCTCTTTCTCCATAGCTTGTATCACCCTTGTATACTCTTCTTTGTACATTCGGGAATCATTGAAATAAGCTTCAACCACATGGAAGGGATTTATATCAGCAACTTCTTTTTGTACTCTTCCATTGCTATCAATGTACTTAAAACACTGATGAAGAGTAGAAGGCACCACATTATTTTCATGAAGAAAGGGCCTCACAAGAAGAAGATTATAGGATCCCACGATCTCGATCACATAGAAAGTGACTTTGGATCTGAAATCACCTATCTGAAGCTTCAGATGAATCTTTCCCAAAGGCTCGCTTCGGCTTTGATTGAATCCCAGGATAGTAGTAACTGTCTTGGAAAGCTTATGAAAAGGAATTTTTAGTTCATCCAACAGACTCTTTGGCATTATGCTTATAGCAGACCCTGGATCAATGAGGATACGATCTATCTTCATTGTATCGATATAACCAGTGTAGTAGAGAGGCCGATCATGTCGATTATCCTCCAATCGCATGTCGTCTTGTGTAAAGGTGATATTTGGGATAATCTCCAATACACTGTTGTAATGTAAGCAAGTGGCAGGTTCTGCATCTGGCTTCTTCAATTGTGCAAGACAAGAGTCGGCTTGAAGAAGTGCTTCACTTAACGTCTCCCGAGTCTCTTTAGAAAGACGTAGAAGTTCAAAGAGGGACATTCTAGCTGGAGTATTAGCAAGTTGAGCTAGAATGTCGAAATTATAAGGCTTCTGAAGCCCAAGAGGAGGGGACTTCTTGATTGGTTTATCAAACCGAGCCTGTTGTTTACCTTTCTCAAGAGCCGTAGGCTTGGGAGAAACAGGTTCAACCGGTATAGTTGAAGGAACAGGTGCAGTGGATAATTCTTCTTCAGGAGGAACATTAGGAGTATCTTTATCAGCTGGAGGGATATCAGGAATATCCTCAGGATTCTTGGAATCATCCTTTAGATAAGGTTTCCCTGTTCGAGTAGCAAGTGCTTCTTCCTTCTCTTTTGGCTCTGTGTCAGAGGTAGATCCAAGAGAAGTCATATGACATGACTTAATTTTTTCAGCCTTCTTGGACTTTCGAGAAGTAGTCTTTTGAGGAGAAGGAGATTCAAAATCTGCCACTAAATCAGGATGAATCCACATGATTTCTCCTGTTTCTAAAGTGATTGGCACTAATCCTTCAGACTGTGGAGGAGGAATATTCACTATTTCAAGAGTTGCCTTGGGAATAGGAATGATCCCACTTTCAAGGAGTTGAGGAGGGAAATCTCCGAATTGCATAGAGACGACGTTGGAGGTGACGGTCTTCTCTTTTGGAGTAAGGGAGATAGCTCCAGATTTAATCATTTCTTGGATCTTTCCTTTCAGTACATAACATGTACGAATTGTGTGACCCAACATTCTGTGGTATGGACAGTATTTAGGATGATCTGTCTTCCCAGCTTCATCAGGTTTCTTGATTTCAAGTAATTGTATTTTATTACCTTTCAGCAGACATTCAAAGATACCAAGGACATTATCGTCCTCGAAAGAGTACTCTTCTTTGGGGCGAGGTGTTCTTGGTTGTTGAGTTGTAGAGGTAGGAGAAGTTTGAACAGTTGATGCATCTTTGCTCTGAAGATTAACTTCAAGAGTTTCTTTTCCCTTGCGAGCATTGTTTTTAGCATTATTGTTAGTACCTTGACTTGTTTCTTTGGGAGTCATCTGCACTCCTAAACCTTTGAAGGTTTCAGCACTAATTTTTGCGGCCTTGGCACTGACTATGAAGGAAGGCCAATCTTGAAATTGAGTAGATCCTGTCCACATGCTGATGATTGGCAACAAGTTTGATTTGTATGTGTCGATGGTGACAGCATCTGGAGTTCCAAGAGGCATCTTCAGAGCTTCTCTTCGAAACCGTTCAATAAAATCCTCTGTAGTTTCATTATTTTTCTGTTTGATTCTGATAAGAGCAGACATAGTCATGTCATTGAGCCCTTCATAGAACCGTTCAAGAAACATCTGTTTGAAACCGACAAATGAGGTAATGTACCCATCTGGGAGACTTCTATACCATTCATAAGCCGTTCCCTTGAGACATCCAACAAACACCCGAGTAAGGAGGGCGTCACTTGGTTGCAACTGGTCAGTCATCACTTCAAAGTGATTAATAAACTGACTTGGAGAAGTGGTTCCATCATAGAATGAGATAGTAGGAGGCTTGTATTTAGGAGGATACGATACTTGCTTCCATTCTATCGGATAAGGTTGTTTGATGCCTAACCTTTGTAAACCATCTTTCTGTTTGAATGCCTCGAATTGAGTTTTGAGATTCTTCAATTCTTCAGAGACAACTCCGAAAGATTGTGGAGTTGTAGCTTGTAGAGAATAGTTGGGAGGAAGAACAGCATTATAAGCACTACCCCCAGCTCCAGAGAGACTAGGATTTGTTTGAGCTGGTCCAGGAGTATTGGATTGTACTACTGGAGGAACTTGTATTACACCAGTATCAATTGGTATGGCATCTGGTACAGTCTGTCAATTTTGTATCTGAGTTACCATGAGTTCATACATCGACTTCATAGTATCAGCCATGGATTTCATTTGCTGTTCCAAAGAAACAATTCTTTGTTCTTGAGGAGTCAAGGAAGAAGAAGGTTCATCAGTATTCCCATCAACCATATAAGTCGTGACTGTACGAGGGATTATTGATGAACTGGTGGATGTTGTTTGTTCTGAATCATTGCTTTGTGCATCAAAGTTAATTATAGGAGAACTACCTCCAGTAGGAAGAGGTGGGAAGTTAGATTCTCCAAGGAATTCAGAATCATCTTCAGAGATCAAAGTTCTTTGACTAGAGACCAGGACTCTTGCTCTTGTGCCTCTATATACTCCATCTGGACTATCAGCTCTACCCCTAGTATCCCGAGCGGTCATGTTGACAGAAGCAAACAAAGGCTCATCTTCATCAGGCATAGGTTCACACTGAAATCGATTAAAGACAGATTGTCGTTTAGTTTGACATATGCATTGCATTGTAACTCTTGGCTGGAAGTCACATTCATGATCAACATAGTCTTGAACCATTGATTGACATCTGTATTAAATTATGACTTTTGGCTGGAAGTCACATTCAGCATGGTCCATTGTCACAGAATTACTCCTTCTTTTCTGTTGAAGGTGTTCTCGTAAATCTGTTTGTGAAGATTGAGGTACATCAGAGAACACTCCTTGTGTATTTTTAGGAGTATATTTTTTGTTCCCGGGTCTTGATGGCTCTTGATTATATAGGGAGTGATTAATATGAGCCACATAATTTTTAGCATACTCTGCATTCGGATCTTTTATTTTCATTTCCGATTGATGTGGTTTCTTAACACCAGAAGTGTTTCCCAAACAGATTTGATTAAGTTTTGTTCTTAAATCAGTTTGAGGTAATACATTGGTTTTGGAAACTTGGAGTTTTCCTTCCATTAATCTGGATATTTGCAGAGAAGAAAGAGTTGAACCACCCCCTTGATTAGGAGTTGGTAACAGACCCTCTTTCATAGACAAATTCTGTGCCCAATTTGAAGAAGTCGTAAAAGAAGACATTACAGAATGTTTCTTCTTAGACTTATTCAAGTTTTGAGACATAGAATGTCCAAAAGGAAGAGTAGTCAAAAGACCATCTTCTTTTCTTTGACTAACAAAATTGTCAGTCAAAGCTGTTCCTGAAGTAAAAACTACAGGAGCAGAAGAAAAAACTAAAGAGTTATCTCTTTTCGAAGGAACTTTGTGTGGAAGACCACCCCCAGTTCTAGTAGAACTTGGCAAAGAGGAAGAGATAGCTAAAGAGCTATTCTTCTTAGATGATGTACACGCTGAAACAGGCTTGGTTAAAGAACCAGTGCTGTCAGCGTGACTTTTGATTTTAGGATTACATGCTGGAACAGATTTGGCTAAGGAGCCAGTGCTGTCAGCGTGTTTCTTGACTTTGGAAATACACGCTGGAACAGATTTGGCTAAAGAGCCAGTACTGTCAGCGTAACTTTTGGGATTGAATTTGCACGCTGGAACAGATTTGGCTAAGGAGCCAATACTGTCAGCATGACTTTTGGATGTGAGATTGCACGCTGGAACAGACTTGGCTAAGGAGCCAGTACTGTCAGCATGACTTTTGAATGCTGTCATCTTCGAGCGCACAAGAGTGTGCGTGCTTGCAGTAGAGTCTTTGCCAGTGTTAGGAGTAGACACTGTGGCAGAGACTTCACCATTGGCTGCCAACTGAATCTTAGGGACATAGACAGAGTGTCCCTTCGACTTGGCAGTGATGATGGAGGCTGAAGTGGGCTTGCCACTCTTAGCCCGCTGCATTTCTTCATAGGCGAGTTGATCGAATTGGATCGTCATCACCTTCTTCGTCGAGCCGATTGACGAAGTGTCGCATTGAGTTGTTGCCATCTCAGAAGAGGATATGGTTTTCCCCAGCAGAGTTGCCAATTTGTTTTCCATAAATAAATTCACTTTATTTATTGTGTTTCTGGGAAAATTACAACTGTGGAAATCTGATCTAGAAGACGATCACTTTATCCCTTGGACTATGCGAAGAAGAAAAGCTCTCAAAATTTTGACAGTAAGTTAGATAACTATGTATCTGTACAATGAATGAGAAAAAGAACTCTATTTATAGAGTCAAAAATAACTGAAAGGATAACTGTCTTCACAGCCTGTGCCTAGTTGAAAATCACGCAGGATTTAACATACGCAAGGTTGTGAGCAGTTACTAGACGTGGCCTGTAACTGTTGGACACATGGCAATCATGCATGAGTCGTGTGTAAGTTACAGGACACGCAGGCGAGAGATCAGTGGCATGGCTGCCACGTACTCCAATTTGATAAAATCCACGCAGACTTGTTGAAGACAAAATCCACGCAGACTCGGGGCAGAAAGCTTCAAAATCCACGCAAACTTGGGGCAAGAAGCTTCAGGATCCACGCAGACTTGGGACAGAAAGCTTCAAAATCCACGCAGACTTGAGGGAAGAAACTTCAGAATCCACGCAAACTTGAGACAGAAAGCTCAAAATACACGCAGACTTGAGGAAGGAACATATAGGTTCAAAATACACGCAGGCTTGAGCCAGAAGGCTCAAAATCCACGCACAATTGAGGCAAGACTGCCAGCTGTCTTGATTCGACGTGCCTCGACTGACACAAAATCTCTGACAGTGATTGCTTTGTCAGTCGCATTAAATGACAAGAAGCTCTTTTGGTACGCCAACTTGGTGAAGGCTGAGTCTTGCTGAAGAAGATTTCAAAAAGTCATGCAATAGTCGGCTGTGATCTCTCGAGTTCCGTGCATACGTGGCATACGAGAAGACATTCTTCGACTGTCGTGCTGTCAGTCATGATGATACTCTGACAAATGATGAGCTGTCTTCCAGCGTGACTTGTAAATATTGTCCTGATCAACTCAGCGTAACTTTTGGACTTGTTCTGATCAACTCAGCGTGACTGTTCATTTTTAAGGCCTACAAGCACGTCATGACAATAAACGACTAGGGACGTAGAACCATTCTGGGAGCCAGGTTACAACCCGTAGACCAAACAAGGACCGGAGTTGTAACCTTTTGCCTGAATAGCTCATTGTCTCTACCCAATTATTGTTGAAGCAAGTAAAACAATCATGTTCAGGGGTACCAGGGTACAGGGACTAGACAAGACTTAGACAGGGCTAGACATCATCCATTCACAAGCGGCCAAGCAATTACTGCGGCTTACTACTTTAACTAACTAGGGTTATCACAAGCCTAATTATTAACAAGATGCAAGTGAGAATTTCCCAGTCCCAAGCCCTGCAGACCATCCAGTTATCCTTCCGCGGGTTGAGAGTATGGTTGGGTACATCACCCCGGAGACGATATACCCTTAGGTGGCTTAGAGGGTGCAACACATGACAGTGCGCTGGAAATGTGCTCTACTCGTCGGCAAGCTACAAGTCCAATTAAGAGCGCCCAGATAACGAGATTGCCTGTGACTGGAATTTCTCCATGAACTATAGTTTGATCTAGTCATTAGCCTAATCCATATTCAGTATGAATTTCTGACCGTGGGAACCAGGGAGTCACGTCCTAGACATGATGCAAGACAAGACAGTGGATTGCACAAGCAAGCAAGCAGGAACACCCACGGTGTCAAGTTGATTATACGAGTCAAGTTACAAGTTACAAGTTACAAGTCAAGTCAGGAGTGCGCCGCCACGGGCCACTATCAAGTTATCAAGATAAATCATGTCAGGGTACTTGTCAGGAGTGCGCCACGACGGGCCATTATTATGTCAGGAGTGTACCACTACGGGTCACTGTCGTGTTATGCTAGTTCCTTGTTATACCATGCCATGTACAATAGTCATTCCAAACATGTTAAGTAAAATCAAGTTCATGACAAAAGGCGTAAGGATATAAAATAGGCGTAAAATATCTAACAAAATATCAATATACAGGGCTGTAGAAGAGCCAAGCTTAGAGAAATAAAACCAAAACTCCAAGAGCTAATGGATTGCACAAGGGGTCAGGGGGTTGGATTGCGCAGGAGTCAAGTGCGCCAGGGGCCAACTACGCAGGGGTGAGCTGCGCAGGGTACCAACAGCGCAGGAATGGATGGCGCAGCAGATGGATTACGCTGGATCAGGTTGCGCAGGAATGGATGGCGCATGGATGGATTGCGCAGAAGTGGACTGCGCAAGAGCCATGCGCGCAAGGGGAAAGGGAACGCTGGACTAAGAAGCACCAGCGCAGTTCAGCTCAGCGTAATGCGCTGGCCGAGGGGATGCGCAGTTCACCAAAGGGTGAGCTGCACAATCGGCCTTGCGCTAAAGAGCGCAGGCCGAGAGATCTGCTCCTCCAACCCGAGAAGAACTCCAAGAACTCCAAAACTTTAATTCTTCATATCTTTGTTAAATCAAAGCCAAATCTAGATTTTCAAAGGTCTAACTTGAGTAAAATTGAATTCTCTTCCACATGGAAGCATCAAAACAAGCAAAAATCAAAGTTAAATAGATCAGAACCATGTAAATCCGAAAATAATAAAAACCTAGATCTAGAACAAAGGAAACTCCAAATCACAAAATGACAAGTTCTAATGTTGATCACCATGGCCTAATCTAGATAATGGACAAATAAAAAGTGGTTCTCATGTGGTGGCAAGGTGCACTTGCCTATGGGTGTTGGTGTTGTGTAGAGGAAGGAAGAAGAAGAAGATGGAGAAATAAATGAGAGAATTATGGAGGAGAGAGAAAAGTAGGTGGAGTTTTAATGAGGGTGGGTTGTGTTGTGTTGAGGGTGGAGTATAGGTTAAAGTGCTCCAATGCATTTTAAACCAAACCAAGCTAAACCAAACCAATTCTCCTCCACAAAATAAACCAAGCCAGGTAAAACCCAATTACGAGAACCAAAATCTGCAGGTTAAGCCAATTACAAGTACATGCCAAAATTCGAGAAAATAAAATACAGGTCTGAAATACATGCAAGCTTGACAAAATACGTATTCAGAATATGGGTGTTACAGCCTTGGTGTATAATAGTTCTAGTTTGAGATACAAAAATATTAACTAATTTATTTTTTAACTTTTTCTTTGGCCCCTCATGATCTGTGGGCCCTGGACGGTCGTTCTGGCCACTCTGGGCCAGGACTGGCCCTGATCTTATATTTATAAAATTCAATCATAATTGTCTTGCCATAAATTGGAAGTTCAATTATATGGAAAGTCAATATATAAAAAATTCAATCAGAAACATACGATCAAAGTGAAAGATTGAAATTCAATCATATACTTGTTTACATATATGTTTTAATATACGATGATTGATGTACCCCGAACTTCTCAGACACACAGCTCGTACTTGGTACATTTTCCATATATGTTGGAACCCATTCACTCTAAAGGCTTTTTGTCACCCCCAGTTTTCGAATTAGGGGTATTTTCATCATTTTCCAAGTTTTATAATTTTTGGAAATTTTATTTGATTTTTATAGGATTTTTAGGGGTTTGTTTGATTTAGTTTGAATTTTATCCAATTTGGACTTAAGTTGGAGACCCGGGTAGTCTGGACACTAGTGGAACCCACATACTAGCTGGGTTTGGCCCACATGCCATCCTAACTAGGCTAGAAACCATAAACCATACTCCCATGGCTTAACTAGTCATTTAGAGGCTTAATTAGTCAATTAGAGTTAAACCAAACCCAAACCAAAGCAAACCGAGTCTAATGGGTTTGGAGGCCTAATGGGTCTCCACCCAAACCCATTAAGACCCCCCCATGGCCGGCCATGTATAGTCAAACCCCCTCCCTTTACTTCACTCCAAAGTAAACTCTCTCTCTCTCTCTCTCTCCATTCCAATCTTTTCTTGTGTTCTTCCTTTCTTCAAGAGATCAACAAATTAGGTATGCTCATTAACCCTCATTAATTTTCTCTATTGCATTTATTCCTTCACAATAAATGTGGAGGAGACCATTCTCTACTTAATGACCATTGCTTTTATAGGTTTTCCTAAAACCTAGTTTAAGAATTTATTAGGGGTTTTCCTTTTAATATACGACGATTGATGCACCCCAAACTTCTCAGACACACAGCTCGCACTTGGTATATTTTCCATATATGTTGGAACCCATCCACTCCAAAGGCTTTTTGTCACCCCCAGTTTTCGAATTGGGGGTATTTTTGTCATTTTCCAAGTTTTATAATTTTTGGGAATTTTATTTGATTTTTATAGGATTTTTAGGGGTTTGTTTGATTTAGTTTGAATTTTATCCAATTTGGACTTAAGTTGGAGACCCGGGTAGTCTGGACACTAGTGGGACCCACATACTAGCTGGGCTTGGCCCACATGCCATCCTAACTAGGCCAGAAACCATAAACCATACTCCCATGGCTTAACTAGTCATTTAGAGGCTTAATTAGTCAATTCGAGTTAAACCAAACCCAAACCAAAGCAAACCGAGTCTAATGGGTTTGGAGGCCTAATGGGTCTCCACCCAAACCCATTAAGACCCCCCCCATGGCCGGCCATGTATAGGCAAACCCCCTTCCTTTACTTCACTCCAAAGTAAACTCTCTCTCTCTCCATTCCAATCTTTTCTTGAGTTCTTCCTTTCTTCAAGAGATCAACAAATTAGGTATGCTCATTAACCCTCATTAATTTCCTCTCTTGCATTTATTCCTTCACAATAAATGTGGAGGAGACCATTCTCTACTTAATGACCATTGCTTTTATAGGTTTTCCTAAAACCTAGTTTAAGGATTTATTAGGGGTTTTCCTTTTTAGAGAGAAATATATATATATATATATATATATATATATATATATATATATATATATATATATATATATATATATATATATATATATATATATATATATATATATAAAATATATATATATATATATATATATATGTGTGTGTGTGTGTGTGTGTGTGTGTGTGTGTGTGTGTGTGAGTGTGTTTGAGTGTGTGTGTATTTATATATACATATAGATATGTGTGTGTGTGTGTGTGTGTGTGTGTGTGTATGTGTTTACATATATAGATATGTGTGTGTGTATATATATAGATAGATAGCTAGATGATTATATATATATATATATATATATATATATATATATATATATATATATATATATATATAGAGGGAAAGGAGTTGTAGAAGAAGAAGAAGGAATAAGAAATGACAGCAGCAGCAGTAGGAAGTAGCAGCAGCAGCAGTAGGAAGTAGAGCAGCAGCAGTAGTAGGAAGTAGCAGCAGCAGCAGTAGGAAGTAGAGCAGCAGCAGCAGTAGGAAGTAGCAGCAGCAGTAGGAAGTAGAGCAGCAGCAGCTGTGGCATTAGCAGAAGCAGCAGTTTAAGCATTAGGAGCAGCAGTGACAACAAGAATAAGAAGAAGAATAAGGCGAAGAATAAGGAGACAGAGACAGAGAATAAGAAGAAGGAGACGGAGAATAAGGAGAATAAGAAGGAGAATAAGGAGAAGGAGACGGAGAATAAGAAGAAAGAGACGGAGAATAAGGAGAAGGAAACGAAGAATAAGGAGAAGGAGAATAAGGAGAAGGAGAATAAGAAGAAGAATAAGACAGAGAATAAGGAGAAGAAGACGGAGAATAATGAGAAGAAGACGGAGAATAAGGAGAAGAATAAGACGGAGAATAAGGAGAAGGAGACGGAGAATAAGGAGAAGAAGAATAAGAAGAAGAATAAGACAGAGAATAAGAATAAGGAGAAGGGAATGTAGGAAATCAAATTAAAGAGGGTTTGTGAGTGAGTCGAATTTAGTGAAAGGGTGAAATTGAGTTCCGAGTGTCGAAACGCGTCCAAAATTGAATATGACTTAGGTTGACCCTGTACAATCTAGTTTGACGTGTCTTGACCTAGAATAACTTAATAGGATTTAAATTGATTTGACTTTCCTTCCTAAACATAGTATTGATACGTCTTGTTATCTATAGGTCCTCGAGGCGCTGCATTGGATCCAGTTGACATATTATATCATATCACAGGCGAGTACATTCTCTGATAACTTTTTCCCAATTTATGATAACTGTTATGATTCATGTACTTGGTGTAGATATGCTTATTCCTGACACATGGTTCTCACGGATTTGTATTCCTGGATCTCGACGAGAGATGTTACTCCTTGTTAGCTTGGGATGTATTGTGCAAGCTCCCTTGTAGCTCTTACGCAATATGTAGTCACCGATTCTAGAGAAGACTTGCTCCCTTCTCATTAGAATCCCGTACAATGACGTGTCCTGTTTGGATCCATTCTACCAGTTGGGGGTGGGGGAGTAGTAGCGTATGCCTGTGATCAAATCTATCCCGCATTTTCGAACAGTGTTAGTCATATACCGCACTTATGACTAGCCAGGCCAGTTCTTACAGGTGCCAAGCCGGTCACAAGCTGAAACTACTACTCACACACATTGGATAGATAGCTTATCTTGATTTGTGTACATACCATGATCAGTTATATTTTTCTGTTCTAGCTCTAGCTCTACAGCTTACCATGCCATGATACATATATGTACACTCCATAATTTTATTGTATATGCTCTATTTACAGTCTTATGGCTTTTATTCTATCTTGAGATCTGTTATGAGATATATGTACTCGTTCCATCCTGACCGGATATGTTGAAAATGTTTACAGATGCAGAGGATGACTATTATTGCACTTACTACGGCCCACCGAACGTAGTAGGTTTAGAGACAGATACCCTATATCCGCAGGGCAAGATATCGCCTATCCTGTAGATAGAGTAGGTTTTTGTACTGGACCTTGTCTCCAGTTACTCTTGGGACTGTTATTATTTTGTTCAGTATTAGAGACTTTGGACTTGGACTTGTATATTCTTTGTGTTTGGACTTGACAGGTTATATTTTATCGTCGTGTTGTCTTTATCTTTCAGTATTTACTTTATCATCTTAGAGTTGTGATTGAGTACTCATATATTATCATTGCTTGTCCTCCATTCGGAGTTGACCATATTCTCGACAGGTTTTTGATATTATATAAACTGTTGTTAGAGTAGTAAACCTACAGCGTTCCACGCCATTTTTACGGTGTGGGCTGGGCGTTGTTACGCACATGTGCCCTTACAGCGGGTGCGGGTCGTGACACGTTTTTAGTGGTGGCCCACGCTGTAGAAGCATAGAATTTCAGAACCAAAAAGTCTATGCGCCAGACTACATGCGCCAGAGCTTGGGCAAAGTAATTCACAGCAAAGAGCAACAAATATAGACATTAAAAGAGGACTTTTTATTTAACATATAAAAGTCTATTACATGTCTAAGAAAGACTGTACAAAGGAGAATTTCTACAAAGAAAAGAACCTAAGTCTACAGCCAGCATCCAACATGCGCCCTCAAGTAGGCGCAGCAATCAACATGCGCCCTCAGCCAGGCGCATCCCACCATGCGCCCTCAGCAAGGCGCATCCTTTTCAGCAGCTCAGTTATGTGCATCCCTTTGGCAGCTCAGTTATGTGCATCCCTTCAGCAGCCCAGTTATGTGCCGCTCTTCCAGCCAGGCTCACCGCCGTCTAAATGCTTCGACTAATGAAGCATTTATTGAGCAGAACGAGGGTGGCGATCAACCCTCTAGCCAAGGAAGGAAAAAGAACCACAAGCCAACCTGTGGCCAGGGGAGGCTTCGAAAGAGCCTTCAAACACCAAGGAAGACCGTGATCAAAACTACGGCCAAAGGAGCAGCTTTCAACACAACCAGAATGGGCTACACCCATTTTGAAGGAAGAAAGAGCCACCAAAGCTGCAGCACTGCCATTCCGATCTACGGCTCTTCCTGCACAACGAAGACGAGGCTCGAGCATCCCTATCTTTGGATGCAACAGGCACCTTCCGCCTGCCTCAGAAGCCCTCGACTCTGACTTTTGGATGTAACCGTCACCTTCAAGTACATCAACGAAGATACTGCATCGCATCTTCACTCTCGGGAGCATCTCGTCAACAGAATGCATTTGAGTACACAAGTTCATGTCGGAAAGACGTGAGAGAACGAGAAGCAAACCCTCTCTCCATGCCACTATTTATAGGCCGGGCAAATCAAACCCATGCGCCAAGTGGATGGCTCTTCGAATTCTGTGCAATGAATTTGCATTAAATGGATGAACCAGACGCTTCGAATTCAGCCAAGTCAAAACGGCTATTTAAAGCACTCGAAAAACGTAACAGTCGTACCATTAAAGATGTGTCAAGCGGATACGCCGGCCAGACCTCGCATCACACAGACGCGTCCTACAATATCAAGCGCATCATACAGACGCACCTTTCAGCACCAAGCGCATCACAGGGGATGCGCCCCATGCATCCCCATACGCCTAGTGGAACGCCAACCGATGTGCCCACTCAGCTGTCCATCGAATGTCACAAATATTAAATGCTGAACTGACAGAGTTGGCAGCACGTCTCCCAAAGTCTGAACATTCGGCAACTTTTTTAGAAGATGAAGCATCGCCAACGTCAGCATCATCATTACTTTCCTCCGACGGCTACTGCCACGTGGCCACCCAACCATCTCGCATGCGCCTCCGCGGCCATGCGCCCAAATCTGCATACGCCTCAAAAGCTGTACGCCTCAGACTTTTCACTGATCCCTAAAGACAGAAGGAAAGTCACTGTTAAAACTTTGCATGCGCCTCAAAAGCCATGCGCCCCAGACTTCTCCCTGATCCCAAAAGACAGGAGTAAAGTCACTACTGAAGCTCTGCATGCGCCTCAAAAGCCATGCGCCCAGAAGGGTTCGTGACTCCTAAAGGTTACGAGCCAAAGCCTCCTCATGCGCTCAATCCTAGGCACATCCTACCAGATCATTCCCCCATCAAATCCGAGATCTCCGAGCCATGGGTCGATGACACGTGTCCTTTGACTCAACTCATTCAAGATCTCAGCAACAGAAAGATCTTCTTCTCTGCTACGTGCCGGCTCACAATAGCAACATGAAGAAGTCAACCCCTCGATCAGGGCGCATCGTTCATACACCTCCATCAGCAATCAACACGTGGCGTCCCTGCGTACAGGCACATCCTACATGCGCGCATAAGCAGCCAGCCTGCAGACTATATAAAGAGAGGGACCATCTCCTTCTTCCAGACCTACCTACGTACACACATACCAACCTCCACTCCGAACAGACAGCTTCGCACCACCAGAGAGGCAGATACAAACACTCAACATCTTCCTCCTCTCAGCAAGCTCCAGTACCCAGAGCAATCCCAACCTTCAGAGAACCGATAACCGTCGTCAGATCGTCAACGGAGTCAACGCATTACCACTCGCTCCATCGGCACTAGGGACCCAGATTAAACAAAAGTGTACTCCTAGGACTACATCTAAGTCCTATATTGTAATATTGTTCTGTTTGTATTGAAATTTGCAATCAAAGAATTTTAATGGCAAATAAGCTGGCGACTCTGCTGGGGACCTCTTTCTCCTCCACCGAGAAAGCTATGTCACAATCCGGCGACGTGAAGGTGGGCTCCTCCCACAAGACGCTGGTCGTACACCTCAATCAACAGGCGTATGAGGAGTTCATCTCTGAAGGAAGTGCGAGTCCTTCGAAGCGGCTGCCGAAGCCGAAGAAGACCCGCCGAGTCTGGGTGCGCAAGGTCGATGCCTCGGGCACCATCACCGAAGGGGATGCGCCAATCCAGCCTTCCCTTCCTGCTGACGTCCTCAGCAACCAAGATGCGCCCGCTGGTACAGTGCATCTCTCGGGAAAACGTGCGGCTAACCACGTTCCCCAGCCATCTCCCTCTCAGGCGAGGAAGATGCATCGACGGAGCAGGGGCGCAGCCAATGCCCCGCGCATCACCTCTGATGCGCCACAGAAGAACTCTGTCTTTGACAGACTCACTCGCTGTAGTGGCGAAAAGAATTTGGGTTCTGCGTACTACGCGCCCCAGCGGCCTGGTACGAAGAAGTCCAAGGCAGCACGGGCCATGCGTCCCAAACGTGCTATGCCAGCAACAAGCCAGAAGCATGCGCTCACAATCATATGCGCTGCTGATGGTAAGTTGTACAAGGTCGACTCGAGTGCTGCGGCACCGAGAACAAGCCGACCTTCAAAGTCCTTGTCTCACTTGGGTACATCTACTGCGTGCACAACCAAGTCGAGTAAGTCAAATCCAGTGGTCTTGAACTCCCGCGCCTCCTCTGGTTGTGCGTTTGAGGTCCGTTCAAGTCACTCCAAATGTTATGGTTCCTCCACTTCTGATCGGGATGCCTGTTTGGTATTAGATCAGGAGGCGCAGCACTCACTTGACCACCCCGGTGCTTGGCCTTGCCATGCGCCTGAAGGGGGTACGAAGGTGGCACTCTCCTCCAACGATCTGCGTAACGTGATCACTCACAAGCACCGATCAGGAGAGTTGACTGACAAGCACGATGCGCCTCTCACGGGGCATACTTGTGCTGTAGTCACCATCAACTGCTGCTGTAAAGCGGTAGTCCCACCAAGGCAGTCAGTGTTCCAGCGGCTGCAACCATCGACACCCCTCCGACATCGCCTCGGGAAGAAGGTGTCAACAGAAGAAGAACCAATGGTTGCTTCATGCAACGTGATCTCCAACTCCTCGTCAGTCCGAAAGGCGACTGGCAGTTCCTCTTCCTTGTCTAAAAGCCAGCCGAGGAAAACCAAGACAGCTGTCTCGTCCTTCGGAGTGTTCAAAGGCACTCGAGGGAGAAAGAAGATCTTGGAGGAAGCTGGGGGTAGTCAGACCCTTCTCGAGCTTCCTTCGGAAGACGAGTGTGTCCAAAGCACATCTGGGGCAGATCCTCGAGGCGAAGTCAGCCTCCCAGAAGCCCCTGAAGACGAGGATATCCCCCAAAACATAGCTGGGGGTAGTCTAGCATCTGCGGACCCGAGTTTCGGAGACGAAGAGGCCCCTCAAGACGGAGCTGAGGGTAATCAGGCCCTTGCAGATGCGCCCGTGATGAATGTTCTCCCGAACATAGCCGAGGGTAGCCAAGACGAAGCTCCAGGAGAGGCAACTCCCCTACAAGAGAGTGAGGCCGAGAGTGAGGCCTCAACCCATCCATCCACTCCCGACCGCATCATGACAGTAAACGTGACTGGGGCTGATATCGAGTCTGATGAGCCGTCGACAGACCTCGTCCAGCGCATAGATACCCTGGAGGGAGGACTCAAAACCCTCTCTGCCTCCATACAAATACTGACTCAAGCAGTGTTTGAGATACGGTCAGCTTTGACCAGGACACCTTCTACCGGTCCCGATCCAGGGGCCAATGGAGAGTCGAGTGTACCCCTTCAACGGGTATCCTCGGACGCAGATCGCCGAGAAGCATCTCGGACGTCAGAGCCCTCAAATGCTCAACATCCGGTGGTACCGCCTTCCCCGACTCCCAGCTCCACGGAAGACGTGGTCGAGATGATCAGGGACCTACGCTAGCGCTTTGAGTCCAAGACGAGACAAGAGGAGCGCCAGAAAATGGGCATCCCCCAGCCTTATCCCCTCGAGTGGAACAAGGTGGTTTATCCTCCTAAGTATAAACCACAAACACTGACGCCATATGACGGGAAGGACTCTCCGCGTCGCTACCTGACGTATTTCCAGTCTCAGACGGGACATCTTTCGAAGGAGGACGCGCTACTTACCAGCATATTTGTTGGGGCACTGAAAAGAGTGGCGTACGACTGGTACTGCAGCCTCCCCGATAATTCAATATCTTCCTTCGACGACCTGACGTGCCTCTTTTTCGACCGTTTCTACGACGGCGGGAAGGACATGACAATGGCGTCCCTTATAGAGATACGCCAGAAGGAGAAGGAAACAGTTCGTGTGTTCATCGAACGCTTCCGACAGGCATGCTTCAGACTGCCCCCGGGCATGCCAGAACATGCACTCCTCTCCTCCTGCAGCATGAACATGCTGTCTGCAGTCAAACTCTGGCTTAACTCTACTCCTCCTCCCGACTGGAGCTCCTTGATCATTGAAGCAGAAGCCGCGGAGAAGAAGGCGGCTAATGCTCGTCTTCTAGGAGTCAGTTTCCCTGCCTTCGATGATAAGGGGAAACGGCCTGCAGCCAACAACCCTGGACGAGAAACAAAGGGGAAGCAGGCATTGACTGTCAATGCCTCAAAAGGTGCATCAGCACCTACTCAGAAGCCTCCACTTGCACCAAGGCCGAAGGAGGTTTATTCGTTCAACGACGAAGACACCCTGCAGCTCTTTAAGATACTGAAGCAGGGTGACAAGATCAAGCTTCCGGACCCAAAGCGTCCCGATGAGGTTGGGAAAGTGGACAACCCGAGGTACTGTCACTACCATCGGTTTGTCGGACACCCAACCAAGGACTGCTATGTCCTCAAGAATTACATCCAGCGCATGATCAATGCGGATGTAATCTCCGTCGACTACGAAGAGAAGACGGTGTCAGCCAACGTGGTGTCACTCCAGTTTGGCACCCTGCTGCCGACTACAACACAAGATGGCATCGTCTACATCCCCAAGGCGACAATGGAGGTGGTTAACTTACCACCAACACGTGACAACGTGAGTGGACTCATCCCACTTACCACATCTCGAGGAGAGATCCTATGGGTTCACCCCGATCTCGTCTCCGAGGTGACTCAACCGGAGGTACGCCCTACCTCCAAGTCCAAAGGCAGGAAGATCAAGTCTTGTCGCACGGTCTCTTCTTCAGCGGAAGAGGCACTTCCTGTGCAGACGCGTTCACAACAGAACGTCCAACCCGACGAAGCTACCGTCGAGGTGGTGCCTCCTGGCATCGTACCTGCTGTCCAGGACGAGGGCCCGTCTAAGCCCTCAGCAGCCAATAAGCAGAAGCAGATAGAGGCCCGCTTCGACATGCCTCTACGAAAGGAGAATGCTTCGGGGCTAGCCAAGCCCCACAACTTCGACATACTGGCACAACTGGCCAGTACTCCTGCCCGCCTATCTCTGTTCGAGCTCCTTCGTCTTTCCAAAGACTCCCAAGAAGCTCTCTGCGAAGCTCTGAAGGATGCTGAATCCTTTTTTCAGTCAGGTCAAGCAGCCTGAAGATCTCCCGACTGTGTGCAAGCACTGTCACTGTGCGAAGGAGGTTATCCCCAATATAACCTTCACCCAATAGGACATGCTGCTCAAGCACAATCGACACAACAGGCCGCTGTATTATACAGGGTACATCGGTTCAGTCAAGGTGAAGCGAATTCAGATCGATCTGGGGTCTTCCCTCAGCATCATCCCAAAGACGCTGCTCTTAACACTGGGGATCCCAATGTACCGACTGGCGCCCTCCAACACAACAATCAGTGGTTTCAACGCCAGCAAAAGCGAACCACTGGGCAAAATACGACTAAAGTGCCACATCGGTAACCTCAGAACCGAGGTCACTTGTTATGTCGTGGACGCCGAAGTCAACTACAACATTCTGTTGGGTCGCCCATGGCTGCACGAGTACATGGTGGTGCCATCCACGCTCCACCAATGTATGAAGTACGTGTCCACCAACAACGTCATCCGTACGAAGTTTGCGGACATCGACCCTTTCAAAGGGATTGAAGCCTACTTCACCGATGCCAACTTATACAAGTCACCTGACGAGGAGGAGGCCAATAATGCTGACGACGAAGCAGAAACGGCAGCAGAGCCGGACATGGAGCCTGAGGTCACTTCCGATGCTCCTTTGAAGATCCGACTCAAAGGCAAACCGCCTCAGAAGTTGCCCTCCATGAGCATTAAGCTACCCGGAAAAGAACCAGCTGCTCATGAAGCTCTCCTGAAGATACGGCTCAAGGAAAAGCCGCCTCAAACATCGGCTCCCCTTGTGGCAAAACTACAGGGGAATGCGCCAATCACCGGAGGCACAGTGGAGGCACCTCTGAAGGTGCGTCTTAAGGGCAAGCCGCCACCATCCCAGCTGCCAGAGAAGGCCCATGTAGTCCTCTCGGACTCCCAGATCAGCGCTGTGGTGGATCCTCCCGATCCTACTCCAGTGCTTACAGATGAAGAGCTGGGGGAATATATCTCGGCCGATGTAGATGCCCCATCTCTTGACAATGTAATCCCACGGAATAAAATCTCATATTTCATCAATAACAGAGTGTCTTTTAATTATTCTAGTCTTCCACATTGGAATGTCATGTATATATTAGATAACGCTCTACGGTCGTTGTAAATACAAATAACGACCGTACATCATGTAAATCGAATAGTCCCATCCCAAGGGGTCTGTTACATAGTCCCACCACAGAGTCGAGACGAAGAATCCATCCTCTTCGGCAAGGTCGAGCGCCATCAAGACCTCCCGCCACTCGAGCCAGAACCAGATGCCGGCAGAATGCAACTCTATCGGTACACGGACAAGGCAAAGTATCTCATTCAGAAGATGGGTTACGACCTGAAAAGCAACAAAGGCCTGAACTACGGCAAAGGTCGGCGCCTCCCTCTTCAGCTTCCAACACCTAAAGGAAAGCCGCAGGACTACTACAATAGAACTCGACTGGAGGTAGGCTATGTCACGCCATCGTCAACTCCAGAGAGTTCAGACGCAGAAGAAGTAGAACATTCTCGTGGGATTCCGATACCAGTATCGGATCTGTCTTCAAGAGAGTGCTGTCAGCCAACATGACATCTGCACAATCTCAAGAAGAAGAATACGAAGACAAAGTGCCAGAATTCTTCAAAGAAGAACCCTGGGCTCAACGCCTGGGACAACAATGGGAGTCTCGCTTCGAACTACACGAACCTCCCACCGAGGATGAAGTTGAGCAGATCGACCTTGGGGATGGATCTTCTTCCAAATCCATCTTCATCAGCAAAAGCCTAAAAGGAGAAGACCGAGAATCTTTAATCCAGCTGGCTAAAGAGTATATCGACGTCTTCGCCTGGAGCTACGAAGATATGCCGGGACTTGATCCCCAGATTGCGATGCATAGGTTGAACATCTTGCCTGATGCCAAGCCTATCAAACAACAACAGCGACGCTTCCGTCCGGACATTATGAATGCCATCGATCAGGAGGTAGATAAACTCTTGACCAGCGGCTTCATTCGTGAAGAGCAACACCCAGATTGGGTAGCCAACATCGTCCCCGTCACCAAGAAGAATGGGAAGATATGAGTTTGTATCGACTTCTGAGACCTCAACTCTGCTTGTCCAAAAGACGAATTCCCACTTCCAATCACCGACGTGATGATCGACAACACATGTGGCTTCGAGCGCATGTCTTTCATGGACGGGTATTTGGGCTACAACCAGATCAAGATGTTCCCTGACGACGCAAAACACACGTCATTCAGGACTCCAAAGGGCATTTTCTGCTACACAGTGATGCCCTTCGGCTTGAAGAACGTTGGGGCGACATATCAAAGAGCTATGAGCACCATTTTTCGTCAACACCTTCGCAAGACAGTCGAATGCTATGTTGACGACATCGCAGTCAAGAGCCGTCTCAAAGGAGATCACCTGCAAGACCTCAAGATAGTCTTCGATCTCATGCGGGCGCATCAACTCAAGATGAACCCCGCTAAATCCTTCCTTGGGATTTCTAGCAAAAAGTTCTTGGGCTTCATCATCACGGCGAAAGGTATTCATGTCGATCCCGAGAAGACCAAAGCCATCCTTGATATGGACCCTCCGAAGAACTTTCGAGAACTTCGAGGCCTACAGGGACGTCTGGCATACATCCGAAGGTTCATAGCAAACCTTTCCGGCAAATGTCAACCCTTCACCTAGCTCATGAAGAAGGGAGTCTCTTACGTCTGGACAGAGGAATGCCAAAAGGCTTTCGACAACATCAAAGCCTACCTGACGAGCCCACCAGTCCTGGGGGCACCCGTCGCCGGCAAATCGTTTCTCCTCTACGTCCGAGCCATGGATCACTCCCTCGGCGCTCTGCTAGTTCAGAACAGCGATACAGGCTATGAGCAAGCAATCTACTACCTCAGCCGAACTCTGATCGGGGCCGAACACCGGTACAACCCCGTTGAAAAGGAGTGCTTGGCTCTGGTATTTGCCATCCAAAAGACTCGTCATTTTGTCTCGGGGCAGACAATTTATGTCATTTCTTGAGTCAATCCGCTCAGGGTCCTCATGACGAAGCCAGGATCATTGAACTCCCGGCTGGCCACATAGGCGATCTTGCTAACGCCATACAACATGGTGTTCGTTCCACAAAAAGTTGTTAAGGGTCAAGCTCTGGCCGACTTTTTAGCTGCACACCCCATCCCGGAGTCCTCAAGGCTCTACGAGGACATCCCGGATGAGGTCCAAGAATCAAACGTCACCGAAGAAGGCTCCGTCTGGCGGATGTTTTTCGATGGCGCTTCAAGAACAGGCCCCAAAGGCCAAATCATCGCAGGAGTGGGGGTGGTATTAGTCTCCCCCGATCAACTGGTCATCCAGCGTGCTTACTCTCTTTCGAAGCCGTGCTCCAACAACGTTGTCGAGTACAACGCGCTCATTATGGGACTCCGGCTAGCACAACAGCTGGGGGTGAATCATCTAGAAGCCTACGGTGACTCAAAACTCGTCGTAAACCAGATCAGAGGTTAATACGAGGTTCGTCATGAAGACCTGATCCTTACCATGAAGTTGCATTGAACATCGTTTCAACCTTCATCGGGTTCTTCATCGAACACGTACCTCGCCTACAAAATCTGGAGGCTGATGCTCTGGCTGGCCTCGCAGCCTCCTTGGCGGCACCCCTCGGGACTCAATACTACGTCACGGTAGTGGGCCGAGACTTGGTCTGCCTTAAAAACAACCTGCGCTCATAAGTGGCCCACGCCATGTCAACGGGTGTCGGTGTTAACGTCCGAGATTGGAGATTCCCGTTCATCGACTTCGCTGTCTACGGAATTCTTCCAGAGGACCCGAAAGAAGCCGTCTCAGTCAGAAGACGCTCTCTTCGATTCTACTACGATACAGCCACTAAAATATTGTACCGACACTCCTACGATGGACTTCTCCTTCGATGTTTGTCCAACGAAGAAGCAGCCGAAGCCCTTCGAGAAGCTCATGATGGAACCTGCGGGGCCAATCAACCTGGCCCTAATTTGCAAGACCGATTGCGACGCATGGGCTACTACTGGCCAACCATGGCCGCTGACGCTGTCGACTATGCTAAGAAGTGCCATGCGTGCCAGCTTCACACAGACTTCATCCATACACCGTCAGAACCACTACATCCTACAGTCGCCTCCTGGCCCTTCGAAGCTTGGGAAATGGATATTGTGGGACCGATCACCCCTCCTTCATCGAGAGGACACCGCTTCATCCTAGCAATCACTGACTACTTCTCCAAATGGGCAGAAGCAGTTCTGCTGGCAGAAGTGAAAAGCTCCGGGGTGATCAGCTTCATCAAGCACCACGTCATCTACCGTTTCGGGGTACCCCGGAGGATCATCCACGATAATGGTCCTCATTTCATCAGCCATGTTTTCAGTCGATTCTGTGACAAGAATCGCATTCAAAATGTGGCATCAACCGCCTACAATCCGGCAGCAAACGGATTAGCAGAGGCGTTTAACAAAATTATCGTCAGGCTACTCAAAAAGGTCATGTCATCCAACAAACGCGACTGGGACGAAAAGCTCGGCGAATGCCTTTGGGCCTACCGCACAACGGTACGGACCCCGACAGGCAACACACCATTCTCCTTGGTCTACGGGAGCGAAGCGGTACTGCCTCTCGAGATTCAGATACCCTCACTCCGCGTAGCAATCACAAACCAACTCACAGAAGAGGACAATCAACGTCGTCGTCTGCGGAAACTGGAGGCACTTGATCAAAAGCGTCTCCTAGCTCAACAGCGCATCGAACTCTACCAAGCCCGTATATCACAGGCTTTCAACAAGAAGGTCAAGCAGAGGACTTTTCAAGTAGGCGACCTGGTTCTGGCAGTCAGGAGGCCGATGGTGTTGACTCACAAAACACCAGAAAAGTTCGAGCCCAAATGGGAAGGACCTTTCATCATCAAGACGGTATACTCAAACGGTGCTTACCGTCTCGCCAAACCCAATGGGGACTTGTTTATGATGCTCATCAATGGCAAGTTCCTAAAGAAGTACTACTCTTGACATCTTTCAGACATGTACTTCCACCAGGGGATCTGTGGACCCAATCATCAGGGCTCACAGACAATTCCCTTCCACAAAATCATACGCTTCCGAAACCCAGTTGTTCCGTAGCATCCTCCAGTAGAAGGACAACCACGTCCACATCACCTCTGAGTTGTCCCTCTACACCCTACAAAGCGGAATCTGACATCCCATAAGACTACGCTACCCACCATGTTTACCACGTCCATATTACCTCTGAGTAAACATCCCGTACAGACAACCCCCGCGTTGTCGTACATTGATCGCAGAACTTTCACGTCCACATTACCTCTGAGTAGTTCCGTACGTGTATCCCCCAGAGTCATTCCTACCACGTCCATAACACCTCTGAGTAGGAAAATTCTATCATTTGAACCCCATATTTGCCACGTCCATATTACCTCTGAGCAAATATATTGATTCTTTCAAACTTATTATCTGTACCTAAAACCAAGGTACGCAAAAGATAATAGGTCCACACAAATCATCAAAGTTCATGACAAGCAAAAATGAACACATTACAGAAAATGGTGTACTTCTTTATTTCTAAAAAAGGAGAGTAAAGGATTACACTATCCCCAGCAGAGTCGCCAGCTTGTTTGCCATTAAAATTCTTTGATTGCAAATTTCAATACAAACAAAAGTGTACTCCTAGGACTACATCTAAGTCCTACATTGTAACACTGTTCTGTTTGTATTAAAATTTGCAATCAAATAATTTTAATGGCAAACACACGCAGGTCCTGAAGTCGTAATTAGTGCGATGTCGTGGCGGCACTCGTCTTAGAGTGTTGACTACGAGCCTGTGTTACATATAGGAGGTAGTAGGCTAAGAGTACTCAATCACAGTAGGATCTTTCCTTGCTTATCTTGCTTACCGCCTTTGATATTGATTTAATGCATTCTAGCTGTCCTCCTTTGATATAATCCTTCTTGTGCCATATTGATATCTTCCTTTCAATCTGTCTCTAGAATGGTTATGACTCATTCTCCCGGTGAGAAGCACGGGGAGACGGAGAGGTCTGCTACCTCTGGCGGACAGGCTCCAGTCACTTCCCCTGCAGTTGGGACTTCAGTAGGGGCTCTCGGGGGTACTCCTCCAGCGCTCTCGACGACTGTCCCTGGGGTCACTGCGGGTGCTCTTTCTGCAGTGTCGGGGGCTGCGATAGGAGCTGTCGGGAGGGGTTCCTCCTCCTCCTCAGTAGGAGACTCCTCTACCGGTGGTGGGAGCTATTTTTCCGTTGCCTCCTCTGCCTACAGACATGGGACAGATGCTCGTATTCTTTCAGCAGGTGCTGGAGTCCCAGCGGGCCCAGCACGAGGCACAGATGAGACAGACTGAGGCCATGCACCAGGGCATGGAGGATGCCTATAGGTTGGCCCTGGCTACGGTGGAGCGTGGGGCTCCACAGCGGGAGGCGCAGCAGCAGAAGCCCGCAGACATCTAGGCTTTCAAGAAGATGGGTCCGAGGGATTTCAAAGGGACCGATGGCATTGTACATGCTGATGACTGGCTCAAGGATATCGAGCGTCAGATGAGGGCCTCCCGCCTGGCAGGCGACCTGAAGGTCGAGGCGATTGGCTTGCAGTTATTAGATATTGCCCGGATATGGTTCCGGAATGAGCCAGCTCTTGCAGGTGAGGGCCACACTTGGGCTGAGTTTCGGGCCCTGTTCAGAGAGAAGTTTTTTTCCTCTACAGACAAGATCGGCCTAGTACGGCAGTTTCAAAACCTGCAGCAGGGCAGTATGACTGTGGAGAAGTATGCGACGGAGTTCTGCCAGCTGAGCCGATACGCCGAGTACATGGTGAACGACCCAGTGATCCGAGCAGAGCGCTTCCGAAAGGGATTGACATGGGATATCAAGATCCTGATCCCTTCCTTCTATGCGACATATGCAGAGGTCTATACGGAGGCTCAGAAGGTGGAGAGAGAGTGGGGCTTGAAGTCGAAGAAAGATCGTGAGTTGTTTTCGGAGGCCAGTAGCAGCGCGGGGGCTGTTAAGCGCCCTCGGCTTCAGCATCAGTCGTTCCAGCATCATCATCAGCAGGTGCAGGCCAGGGCACCTGTCCAGAGGGTTCAGCAGCGTCAGGGGCAGGATGATCCTTCGTGCCACTACTGCAAGAAGCTCGGTCACCTCTTTGAGTTCTGCAGGAGGAGGCTGGGGATGTGCCTCTTTTGCGGCGCCGCTGTGCATCAGATGCAGGAGTGTCCCAAGAAACCCCGTATTGCTGGAGCAGCTCAGAGGGCACCTGTTCCGAGGGCACCAGCCAGTGTGCCTGTAGTTCAGCAGCGGGGTCCACTTCCGACACCCAGCAGCAGCAGTTTGTCCAGCACCGCCAGCAGAGGGGTGTTCAGGGTAGAGCCTTTGCTCTTGCAGCCGAGGAGATGGAGCCTATTGCAGATGTTATCGCAGGTTCTATTCTGTTCGATTCTTTTCCTGCTTTAGCCTTATTTGATTCTGGTGCTACACATAGTTTTGTGTCTGTTTCTTTTGCTCTTAGGCACAATATCATTACTGAGTATCTTGGTAGGACTTGCAAGATTATGACTGGGAATGGCATCATCCTGGTTAATAATGTTTGCAAGGGGCGGAGAGTTTCTTTGAGAGGCCGAGAGCTGAGTGCGTGTTTGCTCGTAATGCCACTTTCGAGTTATGATGTGGTACTCGGTATG
Source organism: Iris pallida (assembly GCA_029216955.1). NCBI lineage: Eukaryota > Viridiplantae > Streptophyta > Magnoliopsida > Asparagales > Iridaceae > Iris > Iris pallida. The sequence continues at coordinate 17,981,712 of JANAVB010036419.1, read as the reverse complement.
GACTGGTTGAGCATGCACCATGCTAGCATAGACTGTAAAGGGGGCAGGATTCTGTTCAGGCCACCGGGAGAGCCGGAGTTTGAGTTCACCAGGGGTGCAGCGGAGCCAGGAGATGGATTATGCGGAGCGTTGTTGGCGGGGCCGGTGTTGCCACATCCACTTATTGTTGAATTCTTGGATGTCTTTCCCGAGGAGTTGCCCAGGATGCCGCCAGATCGTGATGTTGAGTTTTCTATAGACCTAGTGGCGGGCGCTGAGCCTATCTCACAGTACGTCTATAGAATCAACAACAGCGAGTTAGCGGAGCTGAAGAAACAGGTCGATGAGCTGGAGGACAAGGGCTTTATTTGATCTAGTTCTTCACCTTGGGGCGTGCCAGTTCTTTTCGTCCCGAAGAATGATGGTACGGTACGTATGTGCATTGACTATAAGGCGCTCAACAACCTTACCATCAAGAACAAGTATCCTTTGCCAAGGATTGATGACTTGTTCGACCAGTTGAGCGGCACGAGGGTGTTCTCAAAGATTGACTTGCGTACCGGGTACTGTAGGAGCGTAAAAAGTGCTTCACAAAGTGATAGATCATTCTACTCAAATTGATCTACTTTACGCCGCAGGAAGGTTAAATACTTTACGCCCGAAACAAGGCTAATCGCTTTTACGCCTAAAGCAGCCAGGGTCAAGACAATGGTTTTACGCCTAAGATAGGCCAACCCTCTTTTTACGCTGGACAAAGCTGTCAAAGTCTCGCATTTAATACAAAGTCTGACATGAAGATATTGATGATGGCATATACCACAGATTTCGAAGGGATTTGTTTTATACAGAGATCAATGTTGTCGTTTAGTATGTGGACTGAGCTACTTTACGCTCACACTATGGCTTCTTTTACGCACGAAAATTATATGAGTTTTTACGCTCGAAAGTCGACGTGTGCGTAAAGTCTATTTGGGCTACTTTACGCTCAAGGTTATTTAATAACCACTTTACGTGGGAAATCTATGACAGGGCTGTTTTACGCCTAGTCTACTGCTTTACGCTCAGAGTACATTGGGGTTGTTTTACGCCTTATTCTTCTTCATCAGTTGAGAACGTGGTCTGCCTACATGGCTTTCATGCCACACATCTCGAAGAACGTGTGTACGTGCATCCTATTCTTACTGAAATGATGGGACACGTGCCAACATATACAAAGCATGACTTCGGTCGTGGGTGGCAGTTGTTAGCGTAAAGACGGAACTTTTGCTGAGTTTTTACGCACAAGAGCCCAAGTCTATAAATAGACTTATTTTCTCATATAACAGACAGACAGAGACAGGAGAAAAGACAGAGAGATTAGAACTCAGAGATTTTTGATTATCTAGAGCATTCTTCTTCAACCTTTCCTTCAGAACAGAGTGAAGCAAAGCAGGAAAGCATTCGGCCTCGCCATCAGTGCCCAAGTGCGTCGATACCTTTCTGGTGACTTAGTTCTTCCAAGTTGTTCATCTTCAAGCAGCGATCTTCATCATCATCGTATAGTCCAAGGAACAAAGTGATCATTTACAGATCAGACTTCTACAGCAATACTTTCCCAGAATCAAATTTGTACTTCTTGTACTTTTCTCGTTTTATTTTCAAAAGCCAATTCCCAAGACATTTTTGTTAAGTGAAACAAAATGGCGACTCTGCTGGGGACGACCTTCTCCTCTGACGAGGAGGAAATTGCTCAATACGATGATGTGTCGATTGGATAGAGAAAGAAGACTCTGGTTGTACACTTCGACCAGACTGCTTATGAAGGGATGCTCCGAACTGGGGGTGGTTCTCGCTACTCCAATGTTCAAAAATCTCGTAAAGCACAAAAAGTTTGGATTCCTAAATCCACAATAGCTTCTAATCTCTCTGTTGCTGCTAGTGGCAAGAGAATTCTTCCCACTCCTGTTGTAGGGGCTCCCGTTTGTAACGAGGCAGTCCTTACTTCAGAGTTGCACTCAAAGTGTGACAATTTATCTCCCGTTTGTAACGGTAAAGATAATCAGGTTTTACGCCCACTACGTAAGAACCAGGCTTTACGCTCAGTGGGTAAAAACCAACTTTTACGCTCAGTACATAATGATGAGTCTCCCATTTGTAATGGGGCAGACTCTAACGATTGTGCTTCTGGGTGTAAGAATCAATCTCCCGTCGGTGACGTGGTAGGCTCAAATAAATTACGCTCCTCGCGTAAAACAAAATCTCTCGTCTGTGACGTGGTAGATAACCAATTTTTACGCTCTACGCGTAGAGGTAAATCTCCTGTCTTTGACAGTGTAGATAAAATTCGCAATGATATTTTTACATCTAATGTGAATGTACCTAAACGTGTGCAGCGTAAAAATGTTGTTGGTAAAGCTTCAGTTCTACACCAACAGCCTTCTTATACTGCTCTACGCAAAGTACCAAATCTATAAATTACACGTAATGAAAATGGAGTCCTTCGTGCTAAAAAAAATCTCAAGATTTACGCACACAACTCCAAACGCGTAGAAATGTACAATTTGGTTCTGCGAATGCTGCCAGTAATCTTCTTTATACACAGGGGACTAAACGTTTTTCTACCCCTAATGTAATGAAGAAGACTACTCCCTCCACTCCTTCTGACTTACGTGAATTGCTAATACAAAAGCGTAAGAATAGACAATCTTCGGTGACATTTCCCCAAGAAAAACATCATTGTGATTATCACCAGGTTATAATCAATTGTTGTTGTTCGGCTTCAAAACGGTCAGTTTTTGATCGATTGAGTTTTAATGTGTCTCAACAACAAACTGAAGACCAAGAACATGAGTTGTCATATGTGTCAGTGAACATGGCATCTCATACTAACAGAGGACGACGTCCAAGACAAAATACGTCCCAAACCCCAGGTCAGCAACAGTTCAACAGACTTCTTGATTCTTTTGAGGGAGTATATCAGAACACTCGATCAAGAAGACAAATACAGACTTCTGATTCAGAAGCTGGGGGTACTCAATCTTTTGAGTCCGAGACTGACAGTGTCGATTCATACTTCTATACTGATCCTTCTATATCTTCAAGAGAGGTTGAATCCTATGCTGTTGGAGATGAACCAGAGACCTCATCTGTTAATACAGAACAGCGTCTCACTGCCGTTGAGCAATCACTGAAAGACATGCTTAACATGGTGCAAAACATGCATCAAATAATATTGAATCAGGAAACTGCTCAGCCGACAGTAATAGCACCAGTACCAGTAGCGGCACAAACTCAAGATAGTCAAGGGGCTGATATACCTTTGAATGTTCAGGAGCCTGCTGTTAATCAAAATTCTGCATCTCCAGATCCTATTATTCCAGAAGATGTACCCTCTCCGGTGGGGATTACGGTACACCCAACAACTATTCAATCAAGTGTGCTTCCGTAAACTAGTAAGGCCATTCAAGTAGTGCGTGAACTCAAAGCACAGTTTGAAGTCTTGAGGCACAAGGATCAACTCCAGAGGTTAGGGATTAAGCAACCTTATCCTCCTCATTGGAATGATGTACCCTTTCTACCAAAATTCAAGCCACAATCCATGGTATTATTTGATGGGAGGGCTTCTCCTAGCCAATATATCAATTATTTTGATATTATGACTGTACATCTGCAGAAAAATGATGCTCTTCTCACTCGAGTGTTCATTGGTTGCTTGACGGGTTCGGCTTATGATTGGTATCGAAGTTTACCCGATAATTATATTTCGTCTTTTGACGAATTTAAGGCAATGTTTCTCTCCCGCTTCTATGAAGGAGGTATGGACATGAACATGTCCTCCTTAATAGAAATCAAGCAAAAGGAGAAAGAAGATACTCGGACGTTCATTGAACGTTTTCGACAGGCGACTTTAAAGATGCCCCTGGTATGCCAGATTCAGCACTCATTGATACATGCAAGATGAATCTGCGACCATCTATTGCTGTTTTTACGGGTTCTCAATTTACAGATTGGACTTCGTTCATCATAGCAGCAGTTTCTGCCGAGACCAATGGTAGGTTGGCTCGTGAACATGGGATGATTTTTGCCTCAGATGATAGAAGAAAGAAAAGTAATCCTGGTAATAACCCCGGTAATCGTAATATGAAAGGAAAAGATACCCTCATGGTTAATCTTTCCAAGAATAAAACGACGCCGAATAGTCAGGAATCTTCTAGGCCAAAGGAAGAATACTCTTTTGATGAGAGTGATATCCCAGGGATATTTCAATGTCTGGTGAAGAGTGGCAAACTTCAGATTCCAGAGCCAAAGAGGCCTAATGAGGTGAATCTGACTGACAATCCCAAATATTGTATCTATCATAGATACATTAATCATCCTACCAGTGCTTACTATGTCCTGAAGAAGAAAATCCAAGAGCTGATAAATGGCGGTGCTATCGCCTTAACTAATGACGACCATACGGTTACAACCAATATGGTTTCTCTTCAATTCGGGGATTTTTCTCCACAGCAAGTAGCAGATGGAATCATTCCAATCCCGAAGGCGACGATGAAGATTGTGAATATCCCGTCTCCTAGAGAAGAAAATGACGGATTGCTGCCTCTTACCTTAAAAAATGGTGAAATTATGTGGGTACATCCTGACTTAGTACCTGAATTGAAAAATGAATGTAAAACTTCAAAATCCAAGAAAGGCAAGAAAGTCAAAACCTGCAACATGATTTCTCATATTATTCCAGATCCCGACGATTCAGATTACCTATGGGATGGCACTCCTTTGGAAGATAGACTAAGAGGATTGAACATATGTTCTCCAAGTCTAGCTCCTCCTACCAAACTCAAGCTTACTCATCAGCAGTGGTTAGCTATGAATAGTGTCCCTTTATACCGGGAACAACAAGTCTTCGCTGCTTACGAAAAAGCTCCTACAGGGATTTTTTTCTCGTATCCCGAATCCTTCTCCTCCTGTAGTTACAGAGACATCTATTCCTCATTCTCCTGTAGATACAGAGATCTCTTCTTCTTCCTCTGTGGAACTATTTGCTAAAAGTCTACTGCCCATTCATCTATACAGTCAGCAATCTGTCCTTGTCATGAAGAAAATGGGTTATGACTTTCAGAAGGCAGAAGGTTTGAATTATGATAAAGGAATACGACTTCCTTTATAAATTCAAAATCAAAAATCCACTGTTGGATTAGGTTCTGAAATTCCTCACAACAAACCTTACAAGAAAAAGGCTAAAGGGAGGAAGACTAAATCCTGTAATATGGTACTTTCTTCTCTTGAGCCTGAAGAAGAAACTTTTACTGGTACAAGATCCGGGAAGGAGTACCACAAAGATTATGAGGGATCTTCCAAAGAAGCAGAAGATGTAGTGGAAACACTACCAGCTCAATCTTCTCATGTTCCTGCTAAACCCTCGGTGGTTGAAAAGGGGAAACAGAAAGCAGTACGCTTTGACGTTCCATTGAAGTCTGCTTCCAGTCAGGGGGTGGTCATAAAACCTTACAAATTTGATATTCTAGCTCAGTTAGCCAATACTCCGGCTAGACTATCCATATTTGAACTGCTTCGTCTTTCTAGAGAAAGCAGGGAGACTTTGAGTGAAGCTCTATTTCAGGCAGATTCATGCTTGGCTCAACTCAAGAGTCCTGATAATACTCCAGTGTCGTGTCCGCAATGTCATAGTATGATGGAAGCAATTCCCAATATCACCTTTACATAAGAAGATATGCTGTTGAAGCATAACAAACATGACAGACCTCTGTGCTACACTGGATATATTGGATCTACTGAAATTGACAGGATTTACATCGATCCTGGGTCGTCAATTAGCATAATTCTTCAAAGTATGCTAAGACCCCTGAGGATTCCTACTAGTGACCTGACTTACACTAGTACTACGATAGTTGGTTTTAACTCTGGCAAGAGTAAACCACTGGTGAAGATTCGTCTGAAGATTCAGATTGGCGATCTGCAAACTATGGTAACCTTCTATGTTATCAACTCAGATGTATCCTATAATATTCTTCTTGTAAGACCGTGGATTCATGAGCACAACATTGTGCCTTCAACTCTCCACCAATGCTTTAAGTATGTGGATTCTCAAGGAGTTGTAAAGACTGAATTTGCTGATATCAATCCCTTGAAGGGTGTCGAAGCCTATTTTTCTGATTCAAGGCTTTACAAACAAGAACATGTGAAAGAGATATCAGACATAGCTGAAGATCAATCTTTTATTAAAGATCAGTCTATTAATGAAGATCCGCCAGAAGAACAACCTTTGAAGATTATAGTCAAAGGACGAATCCAATCCCAATCTGTCAATGATCAACCTTTGGTAATCAAGGTTAAAGGAAGAACTCAAGCTTCATTTGAGGAATCAGTAAATGTTCCTATTAAGAGCCAAGTTCAACCCTTTTTGATTAAAGTCAAAGGGCGTACTTCTTGTACGAATGATCTAGAACCACCATTGATTGTCAATCTTGGCAAATCTACGCAGAAGACGGATAATGGTCCACTGATAATTACTCCGAAACGTAGCAGTCAAATCGTAAATGACGTAAATATTGATCATTCTGTACTTTTTGATACCAATGAAGATTTTCTTTTCGAGTATATGGCTGCCAAGTTTATTGAAAGAATGACTTTATCTACTGATAATCAAAGTCATCAATCTAAAGACGACATAGAACCAGAAGAAACTTTATACATCGACTATAAATAAAATTTCTTTCCTCTTCAGGTTGATGTTGGACCTTATGCTCAAAAGTTCTTGACATCTTCTCCGTATCTACTTTCGGTAGTTGCTCAATCACAAGCTTGTGTAACTTATAGACGTCATGAAGAATCTTATTTCGTGGTTCCGTCTGATAAGAAAAATAAGCGCTAAATTGTTTTTGGCTTGGCTAGAAATATACCTGTTGCTCAGACAGATGATCTGAAAGATAAAGATAAAGGAAGAATCCGAATTGACAAATATAGTCAACAATCCATCAAGATCATTCAGAATATGGGATATGATTTGAAGACTATGCAAGGTCTCAATCAGGGCAAAGGTAGACGACTTCCATTATGTGGTGATCTGTTTTACCAAAAGACTTGTCATGGATTGGGATATGACCCGTCCCATATGTTTAATGACGATATACAAGAAGAATCCTCTTCTAATTCCTCACAATCATCTGATTCAGAAGAAAACCAATTCATCGAATCAGATATATCTCGTTCCTCATACGATGAATTCGAACGTGTATCTTCAACTTTCCATTAGGATTTATTCTTGAGTTGACTTCCTTTTCTTTCCCATAAAATAGGTTAGGTCATCCACTTCTTTTATCGATATTTGACATATATGCTCATGATGCCTGTCTTCTTAAATCCCCAGATACCAAAGTTTGGTTAAGCTGATTACTCATCTCTTTTGAGAGAAATTTTTATCTTCCATCTTATCAGTTGGTATAGAAAGCTGAATTTATTATTTATCACGTTCTTATAACCTCTGAATAAATATTAAATTTGCTGATGTTTCTTATCTATCATGTCCATTTGACCTCTGCATAGATATTAATCTACTTTTCTTTGAGTTCTTACATACTATCATGTTCATATTACCTCTGATAGTATTATGCTCTAAAAACAGAAAATGCGATTTCATTATCTATCATGTCCATATTACATCTGGATAGATATAATACGTTGAGTTTAAAAGACTTATCACGTCCATATTACCTCTGATAAGTGTTTTCTATCTCATACCTATTGTTAAATTCCAAATAAATAATAGGATCACAAAACAAATCTTTCATTCATTTCTGGTGGAAACACTACAAAATGAATAAGACAAAAGATGACAAAACACTCTTAAGGTGGAGTGGAAACATCTTGAAGCAACTTCTTTAATTCTTCTAGCCGCTTGCCATGAGAACTCATAACCTTCTTGGTAGCCTCAGCACGTCGAGCTTCGGGGGTGCAAATACAGGAAAGTTCAGCGAAAGTGATTATCAAATTGTCCTTGGCTTCATCAAGGGTTCTGATAGTCGATTCAGCCCCAAAAGCTTGTTCTTCTAAAATTAAGCTTTGGGCGAGGTACAGATTTCGGGCATCGATCATCTTCTCCCTTTCAGCCTTCAAGCGAGCTAGCTCTGCCTCGACCTCGCGGATTTTGTCATTCTTGCTCTGAATATCTATATTTAAAGCATCATAAGCCACTCTGTGACCATGCAGTGCAGGTTTTATGCCAGCCAAAAAAGGCTTTCTCTTTGGCAACCTTCAGACTGTGTTCATGGAGAGCTGCATTATACGTAGTCTCTCGAGCAAGATAATCAGCCGTTAAGGCATCATATTCCTCCTGAATGAGGCTTTCAACAGTCTCATTTGATAGCCTGAGATATTCTCCAATCGGCTGCTCAAGGTCCTTCATAATTTTCTCCAATGTTGCAGCTCTCTCAACATCATTGAACATGGCAACATTCTTGATAGTCAAAGCCATTGCCGTCTTCAAAATCTCATAACTGAGACCCTTATTCAGGACCATCTTTATCAGAGTTGCCAGAGTTTTATAAAAAGTTTCAGTATGAATCTCAACCAGGAGATTCATTTCTACGCTAGAGCTTGGTGTGGCGGCAATATCTAATAAATCTCTTCTTTAGAGATCGGGAGCAGATATGGTTGGCACGACAGCAGGATGAGACGAAGTTGTTGCTGTTACTATTGCCATGGCCAAGTTATCCCTAAGAGCTTCAGGGATTGTATCTCCAACACCTATAGCTACCATTGGTGTAACAACAGACGGAGGTGGAGTTGTTGTTGTCACTGCTATTATTTGGTTCCCAAGAACTTCAGGAGCAATGTCTTCAATATCAGTTACTCCAGCCATTTCTGGAGTTCTGGCGGCGGTGATATTGGTGGATGTGGTGACAATTGCAGGAGCTGGTTCAGGTTCCGGTATTGACTTATCAAAAACTGATATTGAATCAGCAACTACAGTAGAAGATGCTATCACTTTCCTGGGTTCAGCACCTTCTTCAACTGTCGGCTCCGCAGGATTTTCCACTGCTTCAGTTGTAGTAAAATCTTCTATAGCTGATTTTTTATTTAAGACCGTTTCTCCTCCAGCAGGTTCATCATCACCTGCAATGAGGTCTATTGCAGCCTCTTTCTGGTGATGATCTTCAACACGAGAGGATACTTCAGGATGTGCTTCTTGATGCTCCACCGCGGGTTGTCGTACTCCCTCTTCATCAGCACCCTCTTCGCTAGAAGAAGAAGTCTCATCAGCAGATTCCTCATCTTCCTCATAAATATCTTCTTCTTGAGGAGGAGGAGCCATAGGTTTTGGTACAATTATAACATCTGCAAAAAACGAACAAAATAAGTTAATATACAAAATCATGATATATAATTCCGTATAGGTTTTGTGTAATACTTGGAATATGTGCATATTTTTCAAGATATGCATCATAATCACCATCCCAGTCATCATCCTCGAAGTCAAGAGCCGGTTCGTCTGACGGGATGCGGTCTTGATCAGCAGTGGATACAGTAGTAGCACCCTCTGTAACCTGTGTCTTGGTTGGCAAAGATAAATGGAGTGAGGTGCTAAGACGCCCAGGAGACAAAAGTGTTACAGCTCCTGATCCAACTATTGGTTGAGGGGCTGAAGATCCTTCTCCTGGATGGACTGAGGAAGAACCGACAAGATGATCCTCTTCAATCAAAGTGTCATCTTCTGGAGTGTGGACTCTTGGTTTAGAAGGCCCTTTTGTGGTAGACTTCTTCTTCTTTTCTGGAGTTTTCTCTGGAAACGTGATGGCTACACTTTGTTTTCTTTTTCGGCTTTTGCCAATGATAATAGGTTCTGCAGCTGGTTCCCCAACTCCTGTTAGGATAACTTCTAAAAATGGATCTAGAATGCCAGTATCGTCAGGGATGTCTGCTGGTACCCTGACCTGCTCCTCAATATCTCCTTCTTTAGGCTACCTCAGACTACCCCTCATATTATAACTGTGGGCAAAAGAACGAATTGAAGCATAAAAGTGAGCATACGTATGAAGTATACGTAGCTCTGTAGTACTAGTAGCGGTTGAGACTCTAAACTTGGCGCCAGTACGAGCAGCATTGAAATATCTCCAACCCCTAGCACCGTCGAGTAATTTTCCATAATGACGGAAGTTAGCAGTGGGGTTACCAACATGAAGTTGGTCATATCCAAATTGACGAGAAAACCTACTGGATAGATATGGTTCAAACGTACAATTATCTTCATTTCTATATATCAAGTGAGAAGGTCTGATGCATTGAAGCCATCTGAAGACTGATGATGGCAATACCGCTCTTCCTTCGACTTCATCTTCAAACTGAATGCCAAAGCAATCTGCTGGAACTTGTGGCCGAGTGCAGAAGAAGTTCCAACCATAAGAATAATTCAGAACTGCCCGGGTATCCGCCACAGTCGTAGTGGTCCATGTAGTTTTGCTGAATTTTTGGAGGAAGACCTCCGCATCATCACCTGGGCCTGGTGGCAACAATCTGCAGTTGTGATGCAACAGCTAGCCCATCAGATAAGTGTAGGGCATTTCTACTCTAGGGAAAACATTTCGATGAGGAGCATTGTTGATTAACTCCTCGCCAAAGGTCCTTAAACCTGCATTTATTCGACACACCATGGCTGATAGCAGGTTAATCCTGACTTTAAAAACCAGACGTACTGCCGGCCATAGCACACTACGGTGGATTCTATCAATAGTACCAATACCCGGCACAACCCATCTTCTCAACCATAAAGAAAGAAAGCCTGCCAGCAAAGCTCTCCGAGAGATTTTCTGGCTACCATATCTAAGAAAGCTCACGGCTTCAGTCCCGGCAGGGAATTCTCCAGTCATTGTAGACAGATATTTATTAGGGAATTTGTAGGCAATCGTCATATCCCTAATTTTGTTAGAAGGGATTGTCGAATCTATGTTGATTGCCGGAGCTTTGTTTCCCTGAAACCTTTTTTTGTCTTCCTTGGATATCTTATCCTTATGGAAGAAGAGGTAAGTCGTCCACTTGTTGATGTATGTCAAATGAGATGGACTTTCATGCATTGTGGTACAAACCATGTAGTGACACATCAATTCCTCATATACCTCAATCAACTGAGGATTAGTCTCTCTGATTTCAGCCAGTTCTCTGTTGGAAGGAACGTATTTCTCATATGGGGCTTCCCCCATCGGCAGTTTCGAGATAAACTGTATCTCATGAAGAGCAAGGCCCATTTCGCCTTTCGGGGTGGCAAAAGTTCCAGTCGAACTCATATATATTTCCATCAAGGCCAGAAATAGGTTTCCGTTCGAAGGAATACCCTGACTAGTGGAAGCTATCGCCTCATATAAACCAATGTCTTTCAACTCTTCTTCGAAGTTTTTCATCATCCAAATACTTATCTGGATCCATTTTTGATTGAACGGAGTCAACCATCCCGGTAGCCTGGGGTTCGTCTGATGATACAATACAGCAGCCCTCATAAATTCGTTGATGAACATCGGAGTTTGTACTGGTTGAATTAAACCCGAGTCTTTACTGGGATTAGCTCCTGGCATGAGGCCAAAAATAGAAGTGACACCACCATTGGGAACACTAGCAAAATACCCCATGTCATTAGCATGCTCCCTCTTGAAAATAATTCTACCTGGTCTTCCGTAACTATTAGGAGTCAAATTCCATAGCATTTGTCTATGGTGGGTAGCATGGAAAAATGCTGACAAAGGATAATCTCTGTCCATATCTGGGAGATACATGGATCTATCTCCAAATTTGAATACCCAAGATTCTTTCTTAGGGTGTGTCTGGGATTTACAGTCAATTGCGTCCCCAAATAATTAAGAAGGTCGATTTTGTAAATTGTTGTGCATCTAGTGAAGTCAATAAATCTCCATTCATCATGGATAGCAACATCCTATCCCCTTGAGCTGCTATCAGTTGTGCTCTCTCTACTGGGTATTCAGGGTTCGATTGAGGAAATTGAACATGAGATAAATCTTCCAGATAGTTCGAACCCACCATGCCAACTGACGAGCCGAAAACTTCTGCGAGAGGGTGAACTTGCAAATCCACTGACAAAAGGACAAAAGAGATCAAATTAGTTTGGAAGTTTTATGACTTTTACGCTTACTAAAAGTGGATAAAGGTTTATGAAGTCTTTGTTTTACAAAGTCCCTCAGTGATTGGTGAATTTTATACTACCACATGTTAATATGAGCATAATTTAACTTTTTGTGCTGGCATGTATGAACATGAGCGTAGTTAAGTTTTACGCTAGCACATTAATTATGGGCGTAATCCAAATTTTATGCTGACACGTATAACGTGGGCGTGCTTTTTTTATCTTTTACGCTAACACGTACAACGTGGGCGTATATTGTCATTTCAGTTTTTACGCTAACACGTACAACGTGGGCGTAAAAAACTGAAGGTTTGCTTTTTTTATCTTTTACGCTAACACGTACAACGTGGGCGTATATTGTCATTTCAGTTTTTACGCTAACACGTATAACGTGGGCGTAAAAAACTGAAGGTTTGGGTTATCTTTTCCTTCCTCGACGGGTTTTCCCAGCCAAAGAATAGGGTTTTATCCATCATAGGCGGAGCTACGGCCGGGTTGGGTTGTCGGTGTGGTGTTGACGACGGAATGGGAGTTTTTGTATGGTCGGCCGACGACGAATCAACGGCTGGTTTCTTTCCCTTGTTGCTAGCGACGGATGATTTCTTGGAAGCCATCGGATCAAAGTGAGGGTTTCGAAGAAAGACAGGGCAAAGGAATTCGAGATTGCAAAAAGATGAGTAAAAGTGTTTTCTCTCTCCGAAGAACCCTATTTATAGAGAAATTTCAAATCGATTCAGATTCTAGGTTTTACGCCGACTGTTGGATATCCCCCGCTTTTACGCGGATGACTGTTGCGTATTCCGAATTTTACGCTGACTGGTCAAATCTCAACTTTTACGTTGTTGTTCAAAGTATTTCAAATTTTGGATATATTTGAAAACTTTGAAGGGGGTCTTGTAGGAGCGTAAAAAGTGCTTCACAAAGTGATAGATCATTCTACTCAAATTGATCTACTTTACGCCGCAGGGAGGTTAAATACTTTATGCCCAAGACAAGGCTAATCGCTTTTACGCCTAAAGCAGCCAGGGTCAAGATAATGGTTTTACGCCTAAGATAGGCCAACCCTCTTTTACGCTGGACAAAGCTGTCAAAATCTCGCATTTAATGCAAAGTCTGACATGAAGATATTGATGATGGCATATACCACAGATTTTGAAGGGATTTGTTTTATACAGAGACCAATGTTGTCGTTTAGTATGTGGACTGAGCTACTTTACGCTCACACTATGGCTTCTTTTACGCACGGAGATTATATGAGTTTTTACGCTCGAAAGTCGACGTGTGCGTAAAGTCTATTTGGGCTACTTTACGCTCAAGGTTATTTAATAACCACTTTACGCAGGAAATCTATGACAGGGCTGTTTTACGCCTAGTCCACTGCTTTACGCTCAGAGTACATTGGGGTTGTTTTACGCCCTATTCTTCTTCATCAGTTGAGAACGTGGTCTGCCTACATGGCTTTCATGCCACACATCTCGAAGAACGTGTGTACGTGCATCCTATTTTTATTGAAATGATGGGACACGTGCCAACATATACAGAACATGACTTCGGTCGTGGGTGGCAGTTGTTAGCGTAAAGACGGAACTTTTGCTGAGTTTTTACGCACAAGAGCCCAAGTCTATAAATAGACTTATTTTCTCATATAACAGACAGACAGAGACAGGAGAAAAGACAGAGAGATTAGAACTCAGAGATTTTTGATTCTCTATAGCATTCTTCTTCAACCTTTCCTTCAGAACAGAGTGAAGCAAAGCAGGAAAGCATTCGGCCTCGCCATCAGTGCCCAAGTACGTCGATACCTTTCTGGTGACTTAGTTCTTCCAAGTTGTTCATCTTCAAGCAGCGATCTTCATCATCATCGTATGGTCCAAGAAACAAAGTGATCATTTACAGATCAGACTTCTACAGCAATACTTTCCCAGAATCAAATTTGTACTTCTTGTACTTTTTCTCGTTTTATTTTCAAAAGCCAATTCCCAAGGCATTTTTGTTAAGTGAAACAGGTACCATCAGCTGAAGGTGAAGCGGGATGACATTTCGAAGACTGCATTTCGGACTCGCTATGGCCAGTATGAGTATACCGTCATGTCGTTTGGGTTGACCAACTCCCCGGCGGTATTCATAAACTTGATGAACAAGGTATTCCATCATTACATTGACAAGTTCGTGGTGGTCTTCATCGATGAGATTCTCATCTATTCGAAGATGCCAGAGGAGCACGAGGAGCACCTGAGGATTGTGTTGGACACTCTCAGGAGGGAGCAGCTGTATGGGAAGCTGTCGAAGTATGAGTTCTTCTTGGATCGCGTGGAGTTCCTAGGCCATGTTGTCTCTGGCGAGGGGATTTCAGTGGATCCGGTGAAGATTTCTGCAGTGGAGTCCTGGTCTACGCTGAGCTCAGTAGCAGAGGTTCGGAGTTTTCTGGGTCAGGCAGGTTATTACCGGAGGTTCATACATGACTTTTCCAGGATTGCCCAGCCGATGACCCGACTTACCAGGAAGGACGAGGAGTTTGTTTGGTCCGAGGAGTGCCAGGCCGCCTTTGAGGAGCTGAAGACGAGGTTGACTACAGCTCCTATCTTGACGCTGCCATCTGGATCTGGTGGTTATACGATCTACAGTGACGCTTCAGGACGGGGTTTGGATTGTGTACTTCAGCCGTACGGGAAGGTGATTGCCTATGCATCTAGGCAGTTACGTCCTCATGAGAGGAACTACCCTACCCTAGATCTGGAGCTGGCAGCGGTCATCTTTGCTTTGAAGCTGTGGAAATACTATCTATACGGAGAGCGAGTTGAGATCTATACAGATCACAAGAGCTTGAAGTACGTGTTTAACCAGAAGGAGCTGAATATGAGGCAGAGGCGATGGTTAGAGCTGATGAAGGATTTTGATATATCCTTACAGTACCATCCGGGGAAGGCCAACGTGGTTGCGGATGCTTTGAGCAGGTATCCCGTGGCCATGTGATTGACAATAGATCGTCACCTTCTGGTAGATCTGGAGAGCTTGGGCATAGAGGTGATAGTTCCTGGGTTCGAGGAGCAGACGTGGGGTCTCCAGGTGCAGTCAGAGATGATGGACAGAGTCAGAGCAGCTCAGTTTGAGGATGAGGCTCTGAGGGTCATCAGGGAGCAGGTTCGGGCAGGACTGTTGGATGAGTTCTCTATAGCGGGAGATGGGTCGTTGAGGCATTGTACCAGATTGTGCGTGCCGAGCGGAGGACTTCGGGAGGAGGTTCTTCAGGAGGCACATCGTTCTCAATATTCTATGTATCCTGGAGCCAACAAGATGTATAGAGACTTGAGACAGCATATTTGGTGGTATGGCATAAAATGCGAGGTGGCTCAGTTCGTTTCTAGATGCTTGATGTGCCAGCAGGTGAAAGCCGGGAGGCAGAGACCCGGTGGATTGCTCCAGCCACTACTGTCATGCCCCGCTTCCGTAGGAGCGATCGTCCTCGCTAAGGCGTGATGCCGCACGGGCCTAGGTTGCGCCCGTACAAGGCCAAGTCCAGAAATGGCCGAATTGAGCTAGGCCACAGAGTCGCATAGAGTGTCCCCATTGCAGTGGAAAGTAAAATAAATACAAGTTGAAGCGAATTCAAACTCTTTTATTGATATTCAAGAAGTTTACAAGCGGCGCTAGGCCGAGTTTACAAGTCTCTCAAGCTCTCTCTCTCTCTCTCTGAAACATAAAAGGCGTACCAAGTGGCTTACAAACATGGAATGATTCATGGTGATGTTCAGATACATTATGTCCTGTATATGGTATTTTAGCTCCTTGCAATGCTCCAAGGCTCCAGAGATAGCTCCGCACCTTAGCACATTCGAGGGAAGCTCCGCACCAGCTGGCATCTCCTGCATCCTGCAAGCAGACTGTGGGATTATCAGTACATTATTATGCACTGGTGGGGAGGCTAGCTCGCCCACAATACTATCATTATCAAACACGTTCCATTTACTTTTGTGCACCGTCTATCATTCATTATCTTTCTAGTCTTGCCTTAGGATCGGTTTTATGGCATATTTCGTAACCTATCTCGTGTTGTCGAATTCAAGTGTCGCATGAAAATACATGCACGACTTACCCATACTTATCGTCCGGCCTTCCCTGTCCAAGGTAAACCAAGTTAGTCAACAATTCATGAGGAATAACTTAACGTGTCTCATGTAAACTTTCAATATCAAGGGCATGTCCCTGCCTCGGGTTCTAGCACATTGTGGGCACGTTATCTAACTTACTTGCATGAATTACTCTTTATCATTTTGGTGTGTTACGTTTCGAGCATGTTCAGGAGTGTTACATTTTGGACATGTTCAGGAGTGTTACAATTCGAGTATGTTCAGGAGATCACATTTCAAGCATGTTCAGGAGATTACATTTCAAGCATGTTCAGCATTTCAAGCATGTTCAGGAGGCACTTCATTTAGTTAACTTAGACTACTTATTTCAATGCAAGGACTTACACGTGGATTGCCACCAGCATAGTCTACTTAATCTACATGCATGGGTCGCTGGCTTTACAAGCCATTTTGGACATATCACTTGGGCATTCTCACCTATCGAAGCGTAATGGCTGGTACACCTTGATAGTCTCTTGAAATGCCTGGCCTTACGTCTCCTTGAGCGGCCGAGCCCCCACTCAAGGCAGCCCGTAAGCCCCATGTCTGATTCCGCCTAGGCCGGCCACGGTATTCTCCCCCATCGCCCGTGCCGCAGAATCCTTCCTCATGACGGCCACGATATTCTCCCCATCGCCCGTGCCGTTTGTCTACGACCATTTCGAATTTTACTTGTTATTTAACATAACGGCTGTCCTTGAGCCATAATGCGTTATTGACCAGGTTGGCGTCCGTGTAGCGCAGGTAGCGAGCCCCGTTGTACGTGCCCGTCTTACCTGTTGCTAACGTCTTTCATGTATTCTTTCTTTTCTTGCTTTCTTTCACTTGTTCGTTCGTTCATTGATTCATTCACGTATTCATTCATTCATTCGTTGATTCATTCATTCATGCATTACACAACTCCCAGTGCGGGAGTCGCCTTGGCGACCCATCGGTCCCGAAGACTTTCAATGTTGCTATACTCTACTCGAAACGACTATGTCGATAGTCTTCCGCTTTTTTGTTGTAAACCGTTTATTGTTTCATTGTTGATCGCATAGGAAACTTGAACGTAAGCTTGTGCCTTAGCACGAGCGTAGAGCGCGGTACGAGAGTTTCTATATTTGTCGAGTTCTTTTCCATGTTCTAAACAAGCATGCAAGATGGGATTATTTCCTTAGCTAGGTGCGTTGAGTCATTTATTAGCATGCACGGTGTTATCGCCTAGCGATTCTAGCATTAATGTCCGTATTGTTATGTGTCTAGGCTAAGCAAAAACGGGTTCATCGGAGCCACCCACCTTAGCGATGTTCGCATCGGCCGAGCGATACTCCGAGCGCGCCTTTGAAAGTCTAAGTCTGGATTCATCTTGACGGGCCAATGTAATCCTTGCATCGATTCTACATCTGGTCGAGGCCAACTCTTCGGGTCGATGGCTCGTTTGATTCGTTGAACTTGCAGTTTGAATCGACGTTCCGCTAGGGAGGAGCGGGTCGTTACAACTACCCATTCCTGAGTGGAAGTGGGAGCATATCACTATAGACTTTGTATCTGGGCTTCCGTGCTCTCCATGAGGGAAGGATGCGATTGGGTCATTGTTGATCGATTGACCAAATCGGCCCACTTTTTGCCTTTCAAGGTGGTTTTGTCTACGGAGAGGTTGGCCGAGATGTACGTGCGGCAGATAGTCCGATTGCACGGGGTTCCAGTGAGTATAGTCTCGAATCGGGATAGCCGATTCACTTCCCACTTCTGGAGAAGTTTGCAGCTTAGCTTGGGCACATCGCTCAAGTTCAGTACCGCATACCACCCCCAGATAGACGGGCAGTCGGAGAGGACGATTCAGACCCTCGAGGATATGCTTCGTACCTGTGTCTTAGACTTCGGGGGATCTTGGGAGGACCACCTTCACTTGGTAGAGTTTGCTTACAACAACAGCTACCAAGCCAGTATAGAGATGTCACCTTTCGAGGCTCTATACGGACGGAGGTGCCGTACTCCCTTGTCTTGGGATGATGTCGGCGAGAGGGTTTTGCTTGGCCCTGAGATGGTAGTGGATGCTGCAGAGAAGGTCAGGGTTATCAGAGATAGACTTCGGGTGGCGCAGGATAGGCAACGGCATTGGGCCGATAACCACCGGAGGCCATTGGAGTTTGAGGTATAGTTTAGATTTTTCTAGTATTTGAGTCTGATTGTGATTGTTTTAGATCAAGCTCTAAGTCTTGTATTTTTGTTCTAGGTTGATGATCTTGTGTTCCTGCAGATTTCTCCGACGCGTGGCACGATTTGTTTTGGTGGCAGCGGGAAGCTTAGTCCATGATAAATCGGACCTTTCCGTATCTTGGGAAGGGTCGGTGTAGTGGCTTACCGATTGGAGTTACCACCCGCACTAGAGGGAGTGCACAACGTGTTCCATGTGTCGCAGCTGAGATGGTACGTGGCAGATCCCAGTCACGTCTTGGACCACTTCGAGATCGAAGTGGGACCGACACTCAGCTATCCAGAGAAGCCGGTTGAGATCTTGGACCGAAGAGAGTAGGTGCTCCGGAACCAGGTCATTCCCTTGGTTCGTGTTGCATGGAGGCACCACTCTCCAGGTGAGTCTACCTGGAAAATAGAGAGGACGACATGCGGGAGCGATTTCCATATCTCTTCGAGCCTTGAGGTAAAATTTTTTCTTTTCCTTCTTTGTTCTATTCATGTTGCTGTGTTAGTTCCTCATTAAATTTTGAGGACGAAATTTTTTTAAGGAGGATAGATTTGTCACCCCCAGTTTTCGAATTAGGGGTATTTTCGTTATTTTCCAAGTTTTATAATTTTTGGGAATTTTATTTGATTTTTATAGAATTTTTAGGGGTTTGTTTGATTTAGTTTGAATTTTATCCAATTTGGACTTAAGTTAGAGATCCGGGTAGTCTGGACACTAGTGGGACCCACATACTAGCTGGACTTGGCCCACATGTCATCCTAACTAGGCCGGAAACCATAAACCATACTCCCATGGCTTAACTAGTCATTTAGAGGCTTAATTAGTCAATTAGAGTTAAACCAAACCCAAACCAAAGCAAACCAAGTCTAATGGGTTTGGAGGCCTAATGGGTCTCCACCCAAACCCATTAAGACCCCCCCATGGCCGGCCATGTATAGGCAAACCCCTTCCCTTTACTTCACTCCAAAGTAAACTCTCTCTCTCTCCATTCCAATCTTTTCTTGAGTTCTTCCTTTCTTCAAGAGATCAACAAATTAGGTATGCTCATTAACCCTCATTAATTTTCTCTCTTGCATTTATTCCTTCACAATAAATATGGAGGAGACCATTCTCTACTTAATGACCATAGCTTTTATAGGTTTTCCTGAAACCTAGTTTAAGGATTTATTAGGGGTTTTCCTTTTTAGAGAGAAATATATATATATATATATATATATATATATATATATATATATATATATATATATATATATATATTTCTATAGATATGTGTGTGTGTGAGTGTGTTTGAGTTTGTGTGTATTTATATATATATATATATATATATATATATATATATATATATATATATATAGATATGTGTGTGTGTATGTGTTTACATATATAGATATGTGTGTATATATATAGATAGATAGCTAGACCTGTCAATGGATAGTCGAAAATTCGAATCCGATCCGATTTCGTATCCGAACTTTCGGATATTTTTCGAAATTTCGGATATCGGATTCGGATATCCGAATATTTTTCGGATATTATCCATTTTCGGATACGAATTCGGATATTAAGGTATTCGAATCCGTTAATATCCGATCCGACTTTAAATTGCAAATTTCGGATATCGAATTCGGATATCGGATTCGGATATCCGAAATTTTATACATATTATAGTATAATGTATATGTAATATATTAATTAATAGGAATATTAAAGTATTTTATTCTCAACTAACTTTTACATAAATTAATTATAATATAATTTATATGTAATAGTAATATATATTAATTACAATTTACAACAGAAGAAGAAATGACTCAAATATGTAGAGAAATTGAATTTGGTTTTCGGATATTCGGATAATAACTAAATTTTTAATATTTCGGATTTCGGATATTCGGATAATAACTAAGTTTTTAATATTTCGGATATTCGAATACTAGCATTCGAATTTTTTAGCTAATCGGATCGGATATTATCCGATATCCGTTAAACTAAACGGATACGAATTCGGAGTGTCAAAAGAGATATCCGTTCGGATATCGGATCGGATTAGGATATTACAAAAAAATTCGGATACGGATACAGATATTGTCTTGTCCGTACCGATAAACATCCGTTGACAGCCCTATAGATAACTAGATGATTAGATTGATATATAGTTAGATATATATATAGAGGGGAAGGAGTTGTAGAAGAAATAGAAGAAGAAGGAATAAGAAATAGCAGCAACAGCAGTAGGAAGTAGCAGCAGCAGCAGTAGGAAGTAGAGCAGCAGCAGCAGTAGGAAGTAGCAGCAGCAGCAGTAAGAAGTAGAACAGCAACAGTAGTAGGAAGTAGCAGCAGCAGCTGTGGCATTAGCAGCAGCAGCAGTTTAGGCATTAGGAGCAGTAGTGGCAATAAGAATAAGAAGAAGAATAAGACGGAGAATAAGGAGAAGGTGTAACGCCCCAGAACCAGAATACTGGAGAGCGGAGGCATACATAGCCAGCTACGTATAATGAAATGGAATCCACCTCACTATACGGTCACGGCTGTCTAGATACATGAGGGTTTAACTACAATCTATCAGTCTCATATGGTCATGAACAAGCCTAATGTCTCAATCTCAAGCAAGCAATAATAGTTACAAGATGTCAGACCACCAAATATATAATAGTAAGACGTCCCCAATATTACATATTGGATGATCATGAAGCTAGTCGTACAAAATGTCAAGACTAGGAAGAGTTCAATCATACATGATCAACCCTAGGATCTGTCAATCATTTTACAGCCCGTAAGCAAACAATAAGTAAAGGTACAATCGAGCTAACACGTGCTCGTCGGCTAAACGCCTCAGAAGAATAATTTTACAATAAAGTGGAAAGACAAAAAGAAACCCACTCGTTGCCAGGGTTACGCCTGGTGGTCACCATCTGGTTGGAGGTTAGGTAGATCCTCTGGGACTGCTCCGATATTTGGCCATACAAAACCAGCTGGGTCAGATCCCAGAAAGAGCAAGTGCCACAAAGGAGGCTTCACTTAGGAACTAAAACCGGCATATCACAATAGAATATTAAAAATAATAAATAAAGAATTGATAATAATAGAAATAACCATAGTAAACTGAGTACGAGAAAACTATTCAAGTAGCCAAGTCACAACCCTTAAACCAAACAAGGGCCGGAGTTGTAACCCTTCACCTGAATAGAGACCCGTCTCAAATACTAATGGTAAGGTAACAAGACAATAAACGAAGATAGGACTCAGAACTGCTCCGGGAGCCAGGTTACAACCCTTAAACCAAACAAGGACCGGGGTTGTAACCCTTTGCCTGAACAGAACTAGACCCCTGATCTTTATTGTTAAGGCCAGTATAAATAATTAATCATGTCGTTGCAGTAAGGTAAAATATGACGAGCGTGGCATGGGGTTGCAATAAGACAATAACGAAGAGAGGACACAGAACTGCTCCGGGAGCCATGTTACAACCCTTAAACCAAACAAGGACCGGGGTTGTAACCCTTCGCCTGAACAGAACTGGACCCCCGATCGTTATTGTTAAGGCAAGCATCAATAATCATGTCGTGTCATATTCTTGTACAGGATCGGGACAAGACTAAGCTGGGATAAACTCCATCTAATCAATCACGGCCAATCAAGAGTACGGCTTGATACTTTTAACTAACTAGGGTTATCACAGGCCTAGTTACTAACAAGATGCAATGAGATTATCCCAACAGCCACAAGCCCTACAGACGATCCGGTTATCCAGGTCGAATGTCCATTTATGGAGAATGCAACACGTGACTGTGTGCATGGAAATGTGCCCTACTCATCGGTAGGCTACAAGTCCACTTAATGCGCCCAGATAACGGGATTGCCTGTAGCTGGAAATCTCTTCATGTCTACTGAATTATTCTAGTTTATTAGCCTTAGTCAATTACTGTAGGTATCCCTGACCGTGGTACTCAGGGATCCCTGTCCTAGACATGATGCAAACATTACCGGTTCATTTTGTACAAACACATTCACCCACGGTGTCCAAGCCACTTAATTCTGTCATGACATGCTAGCCGTCGCAACAGCATTCGGGATATGTATCGTGTCAAATTCGCTGTCAAAAGTGCGCCATGATGGGACACCATTATGTCATGGAACATATTTAAATTTAACATTTAACCTGGTATAAGCATATATGCAATAACTACATATAAACAGGGTGCAAGAGTTGTGGAGGAATCATGCGGCTCAGGGGAGACGGGGCATAACTTTCACATATGAACTCAAACTGAGATGCTCCAGAAATATTCGAAAAGGCAAGACAGAGATCTAAAACTTTCATGTTTTAAGTTTTTCGAAATTCTAGCTAGAAAATAGCTAAACTTGGCAAAACAGTCATTCTGTACACTTTTTAAGCCAAAAATTTAATTCTGCGTAAAATATGCAAAAGGGGACGGTTTCAGCGTAAAATTTCACATTCTGGGTACCTTCCAGCGTAAAATACGTAATTTCAGGGTTTCCAGCGTAAAATACACAATTTCAGGGTTTTCAGCGTAAAATTTCACATTCTGGATACAATCCAACATAAAATACGCAATTTCAGGGTTCTCAGCGTAAAATTTTACATTCTGGATACAATCCAGCGTAAAATACGCAATTTCAGGGTTCCCAGCGTAAAATTTCATTTTTACGCAAGCCTTCCTGCGTAAAATTCGATTTTACGCTAGCTTCCCTGCGTAAAATCTTATTTGACGCCAGCACCACATTCTTTAGCCGACATAAAAATTTAGAAAACTTATTTTGGCCATAAAAATTTCATTTTAACTCGAAATGAGGTGAATCAAAAACCAAATTCACACGAAATTTTGTGCTCTTGTTCATGGAACTATTAGTTTTCGAAAATAACAAGTTTTAGTAGATCAAAACCAAGAAAACTCCATGAACTCAAAGTTAAAATGTAGATCTAGAAGAATCTATCCATCAAAATTAAAAACTTCAAGTTCTAAATAGGTTTATAATTATGTAAAGAAGAGAATGGAACAATAAAACTTAAGATCCCTCAAGAAGCAAGTTGCACTTGCCTAAACCTCTTGGTAGGTGGAGAGCAACGGTGAGGAAGAAGAAGAGTGAATGATGAGAGAGAAAGAGGGTGGGGTTAATAAATGATGATGGTGGTGGTAGGTAGGGGTTTTCCTTTGGTTCATGATGAACCTAAGGCAAACCAAGCCAAGCCGAACCAAACCAAGAATAACCAAGCAAATTAAAAATGTCGAAATAAACCAAGCAAGGTATCATGTAATACAAGTCAAAATACGTATACGTATACCAAAATACGTAATACGAACAATAGACATTACAGAAGGAGACGGAGAATAAGAAGAAGGAGACGGAGAATAAGGAGAATAAGACGGAGAATAAGGAGAAGGAGACGGAGAATAAGAAGAAGGAGACGGAGAATAAGGAGAAGGGGACGGAGAATAAGGAGAAGAAAACGGAGAATAAGGAGAAGGAGAATAAGAAGAAGAATAAGACGGAGAATAAGGAGAAGAAGACGAAGAATAAGGAGAAGGAGACGGAGAATAAGAAGAAGAATAAGACGGAGAATAAGGAGAAGGAGACGGAGAATAAGGAGAATGAGACGGAGAATAAGGAGAAGAAGAATAAGAAGAAGAATAAGACGGAGAATAAGAATAAGGAGAAGGAATGTAGGAAATCAAATTAGATAGGGTTTGTGAGTGAGTCGAATTTAGTGAAAGGGTAAAATTGAGTTTCGAGTGTCAGAACGCGTCCAAAATTGAATATGACTTATGTTGACCCTGTACAATCTAGTTTGACATGTCTTGACCTAGAACGACTTAATAGGATTTAAATTGATTTGACTTTCCTTCCTAAACATAGTATTGATACGTCTTGTTATCTATAGGTCCTCGAGGCGCTGCATTGGATCCAGTTGACATATTATATCATATCACAGGCGAGTACATTCTCTGATAACTTTTTCTTATTTTATGATAACTGTTATGATTCATGTACTTAGTGTAGATATGCTTATTCCTGACACATGGTTCTCACGATTTTGTATTCCTGGATCTCGACGAGAGATGTTACTCCTTGTTAGTTTGGGATGTATTGTGCAAGCTCCCTTGTAGCTCTTGTGCAATATGTGGTCACCGATTCTAGAGAAGACTTGCTCCCTTCTCATTAGAATCCCGTACAGTGACGTGTCCTGTTTGGATCCATTCTACCAGTTGGGGGTGGGGGAGTAGTAGCGTATGCCTGTGATCAAATCCATCCCGCATTCCCGAACAGTGTTAGTCATATACCGCACTTATGACTAGCCAGACCAGTTCTTACAGGTGTCCAAGCCGGTCACAAGCTGAAACTACTACTCACACACATTGGATAGATGGCTTACCTTGATTTGTGTACATACCATGATCAGTTCTATTTTTCTGTTCTAGCTCTAGCTCTACAGCTTACCATGCCATGATACATATATGTACACTCCATGATTTCATTGTATATGCTCTATTTACAGTCTTATGGCTTTTATTCTATCTTGAGATCTGTTATGAGATATATGTACTCGTTCCATTATGACCGGATATGTTGAAAATGTTTACAGATGCAGAGAAGGACTATTATTGCACTTACTACGGCCCACCGAACGTAGTAGGTTTAGAGACAGATACCCTAGATCCGCAGGGCGAGATATCGCCTATCCTATAGATAGAGTAGGTTTTTGTACTGGACCTTGTCTCCAGTTACTCTTGGGACTGTTATTATTTTGTTTAGTATTAGAGACTTTGGACTTGGACTTGTATATTCTTTGTGTTTGGACTTGGCAGGTTATATTTTATCGTCGTGCTGTCTTTATCTTTCAGTATTTACTTTATCATCTTAGAGTTGTGATTGAGTACTCATATATTATCATTACGTGTCCTCCGTTCGGAGTTGACCATATTCTCGACAGATTTTTGATATTATATAAACTGTTGTTAGAGTAGTAAACCTACAGCGTTCCATGCCGTTTCTACGGTATGGGCTGGGCGTTGTTACGCACACTTGTCCTTACAGCGGGTACGGGTCGTGACACTTTTTTCTATATATTGGATGGTTATTTATAAGGGCACATCATTTTTTTATCAGGGCTAGTCCAGATTTGGGAGAAAATTACTCAGGACAGCCTATTTTTTTATTCATAGGGCTGTTCCAACTCAACCCCCCCCCCCAAACTCCAAATTTTAGTTTCATTTACACATTTCACTCTCTCTCTTCCAAAATCCTATTTCCTTTCATCTTCTTCTTGCTCTTCTCCTCCACCATTTCCTTCCTCCCTAGGCAGCATCTTCTTCTTCATTTTCTTGTCCGCCATTCTCCACTCTATCCCTTCGATGGCATCCAAACGGTCCTCACAAACAAGATAGAACCTCCAATACTTTCTCTTTCTTTCGAAAATCCTAACAATTTATTTCAAAAATCTAAGTATACATTACAATGTTTATTTTAATTACTTGTAGTCCATTTGAATTAGATGCCAAGTACATTCGGAGTGGAGAATTACCCATTTGAATTAAACTCAAGTAAACATAATCGAAAAAAATTCTGCGTCGACTAGGACTGCCTAATTTTCTGGCAGTTCTACAAATTGTTAGGACTGCCAGAAATAATGGCAGTCCTACTTCACAGCAAGTGAAATCAATGACTGCCACAATTTTTGGCAGTCTTGACTGTATGTAGGACTGCCACCAAGGACTGCCTAATTTTCTGGCAGTTCTACAAATTGATAGGACTGCCAGAAATAGTGGCAGTCCTACTTCACAGCAAGTAAAATCAATGACTGCCATAATTTCTGGCAGTTTTGACTGTATGTAGTGTAGTACCCCGTCCCGCTCAGTCAATCGGCAGAATCAAAACGCCAACGACGTTCGAACTTAGCCTTGCAACGGCTACTCGAAGACATCGCTCGACCGAAGCGACCGCTCGCTCAAGTGGGATAGTTTCGGTGAACTTGCCTCATCTAAGCCTTCACTTAATAAATCGCATGTTTTCAACTTGCACAAGTAGGCTTGATAATAAAAGAGACGAATCTACATAGCTAAAGGGAATAATCCCGACGGGTCGAATTGAGTTAGAATATGGAAAGGTCCAACGGTCGGCTTAGAGTTGGTGCACGGTGTGCTTTGAAAATGACACTCGATCCTTCATCCCGTGGCTTGGGAGAAGAAAAGTTGGTTGAGTCGGCGAAGTTATGAACATAGCCTAAGTCATAGGCGTCGTCCGCATAAATGCTTCATAAAGCATGCACGGTCCTGTCGTCCAAGGCTTGGCATAGCCTTGGCTTGCCCCATGAGTTAAGTTGCGTTGCACAGCTTGTGCCATAAGTCTAGGCACCCAAATGACTTGGTCGTTCAAAGTTGAACGCGTGCACGACACGTTCTATCGAGGCAAGACTTGACGCGGCCTATGCTCGTTAAGTTGTAGGCTTGAGTAAGTTAGACAAAGTTATGTCGGTCGATCTAAGTCATTCGAAGTGGTGTCCCACTCGTTCTACGGTTGTCAGGTTAAATAGTCCCACAATCCTAAGGCCCGTCATATAAATTATGACTTGGGTGATAGCGTCGCATAGAACGGAAGTCGGTTTGAGGCACGATGTACGGACCTAGTGTTAAGGCAGGAACCATGGTTGATTGAATGAGTTTTGGAGGATGGACTATCGAATAGGCATTGAGTTGAATGAAATTATATGGTAACATGGAAAGAATACTCGCGATCGTGGGTCGTCGAGGGGTCTCAAATGATAGATGGTTTGATATTGGTTTTGAAAGAGAAGGTAACATTGGAAGAAGAATGACTGTGTGAGACGTCAGTTTGTGTCGTGTCTTGCATGGTCATTGGACAACTTGTCGACAAGGAGGAGTTTCCACGCGCGATAACCCTAGGCGCCATGGGACCGCGGCGTTCCGGAGGGAAACAGGTATAGCCGTAGCTGGACGAACCGCTCGGGTCATTCGAGAACTTTCAGCGGGGCTAGCTACCTGCGCTGAAAGGGTCGCCGAATGGTAAGGCTATAGTCCAGGATAGCTTGTGATGTTAGTGACCAATTCATATAGATGGGTCGGCACGGGCGGCAAATCCGTGTGTGTGCCTTTGGATTGAGTCAGTTGGATGTGTGTACAGTTAGAACACAAGGTTTGGTCCTAAGATTTGGCATCAACATAGGCGACGTGCTACGGCACGAGATGCAGCGTCGGTCTTAAGTTGTTAGCATATAAGTTGCATAAGTTATGGTTTGAGTTGTCTTGAGTTTAAGTCAGGAAATACCGCAAGGCGAAGTCGGTCAAGTGATACTTAGGCCAGAAGTCTTGATTGGGTCTGTTGGTGATCGAAGTAGCAATTGTCGCGAGGTGGCGATATGGTGAAGTCACATTGAGTTACGAGGCACGATATGATGGATTTGTAAGCACGGTCACACGGAAATGGAGCTTTATCGCGTAGTTGTGTCTCTGATTATGGCCGTAAGGCAAACACGACTTGATAGGTTAACGTTGTTGAGTTAACATTGATGTTGCGAGCACGGGATGGTCTAAAGACACAAAATAAACAAGGCGTCGGTCATAAAACTGATCCTAAGACAAGACTAGAAAGACAATCGATAAGAAGTGACTATGTTGCACAAAGTAAATCAAATGTGTTGGGTTTGTATGGGTGGGCGAGGAGCTCATTCCACCAGTACAGTTGAGTACTGACACCCACATAGTTTCCATGTGCAGGCACAGGTAGAAGCTCGTGGCGCGGAGCTCACTTGGATGCGTCGAGGCACGGAGTTCCTTGGCGATTCAAAGCGTACGGCCGCATGGAGTAAAGACTTATACAGGATATAATGTATGGACGTCGCCTTCCGAAGCATCCGCTGGCTCAAGACTTGTAACTTAGAGATGAGGGAGAGCTAAGTGACTTGTAAATGTGAGGTGAGTGAGCTTGAGTGATTGTAATATTGGCCTTGCGCCCCATTGTAACCTTTGTTTCAATATCAATAAAAGAGTTTCTTCTGAATGACTTGTGTTTGTTCTAATTTTTGCTGCTATTATTCAATGTCTCTGCACGGGACTACTGTGCGACGATCCCGTCGCAGCCGCTGAAATCGGCCGTTATGGAACCCGCCTTGTACGAGCGCAAATCTAGGCTCGTGCGACATCACGCCTTAGCGAGGACAATCGCTACTACGGGAGCGGGGCATGACATAATGGTATCAGAGCATGGCTTTACGTCCTTGGACTATCGATTGAATTCTTTAACTCGTTGTTTCTGCAAACTCTGAAATTGCTTCCGCAAGTTGATATCGTTGGTGTGCTCTCTCTCAATTGTCCCACGGGATGTCCATACAATAAGTCTATCTATTTTGTAGAACATAGGAGAATAGTTTTTGACAACAAAATAAAAAGATGGTTTGCGTAAGCACGGTTGGCTAAGTCGGGCTGGGCATATACACCAAAGTTGCGTCGACCTTAGAAAAGTCGAGTACGGGAATTGAATTGTGTCGGACGAGAATGAGTTGAACTCGATTGAGTAAAGTGAGATGACTATCGATAGGGGTACTAGCGAGCGACGATAACGTCGATGCGATATAGATGAGCGTTCTTGGAATTCGAAGAATGGTTCGAACGAGATTTGAAGAAGTGGATTTTGATTCGAATGATAAGTTGAGGATTTGTTGAATGACTTCATCCCTGAGTGGTGTATGCGATAGCCTTAGGGATGTCGATCGATTGATTAAGGAAATTGATATTGTGAATGATTCGAGGGATAATGATCGAACTTGAATTGAATGTCGAGGAGATAATCCAGTCGGACGATAGCATCATTCGCACGACTCAAAATTCGTTGCAAACGAAGATCGTCAAGTTACGTATATCGTCGATGGTATTGAGACGTATCAAAGATGATATGCGATAACTCGGGGGTACTCTGACTCGGCAAATAACGATCGTGCAAGTGTTATTGTTCGGTTGGATGCAATACTTAAAATTTTGACCGAGATGAATGTTGGATGAAAATGATTGTATCTTGATGGTTACGCAGAAAACCACAACGTCGACGATCTTGTCTTGCGCGAGTGCAACTCTAGCCTCGCCCATGCATTGCGTCAGGTTTGGGGCGATCGTTCCGCGTGAGCGCTGACATGGTGATTCATGTCGCGGGAATGATCGAACTTGAAAAATCAGGACGTAGCAACGTTGATTGTCTCGACTTGTTGGCTTGATGCGAAGGTGGACTCGAGGATTGTAGGACTTATGATTGGCGAATGAGTGAAACTTGAGGATTGAGTAGGTCCAATCCGCGTATCGAGAATGAATTAGTCTGGACACAAAACAAGAGTTACGTCCCGATGAGAATGATTATCTAGCGGGAGCGTGCATGGTGATTCGTGCCCACCGTGGATAATCTGACTCGCATGAGATCGGGACGCAACGCATTGTTAAGTCGGACGACCTTGTGATTGATTTCGTGAATTGGGATAAATGACTTAGGGAGTATGGAATGTGAATCATGATTTAGCGGTGAATTGTGTCGTAGCGTGCTTGACTTTGAGAAGGATTGATAGGCGAACTATATCGAACATGTTTGAAGGAATAGACTATACGAAATGGCTTGATGAATGAGTGATGTCGATACGTCAAGGAATTGGTTGAAATGTGAGTTATCATAGGATGGCTTTGCAGAAAGACTCGGACCCCGTACGACGAATAATGGGATGTGCGTAGGGAATCGATGCTCAATGTTTAGAAATCAGAGTGATGCGAGCTTGGGTAGCAAACCCCCGTACTATCAACTTGGTTTGACCTTAGGATGGGGTCAGTGTTGATATCGTTATTTGGGAACTATGATTCCAATACTGACAATTGACTTTAGCCTAAAGAGATTGCCTAGCGGCTAGGCGAGATGTCCATGTTGCGAGAGTTAGCATCGGTAGGATTGATTTTAAAAGATTGAGTGGATGGATCGATAGATGGAATTGGGTTCACTATCACAAGGCTTGGTTGAAATGCATGTATTTTGGGGACGCCTAGAATATGTGCACTATCCAAACTAAGTGATACGCTGAATCAAGTGAGACTTGTGGAATGGAAAAGTGTCGAGGATTTTGAAATTGTATTGAAGGAAAGATCGAGGGTAGCACGAGCGTGGCTCGGATTGAGAAAACGCATAGGCGTAGTGTGTACGAGAGTCTGGAATGTTGAGTAAAAGTGATAAGTCGATAAGTGTACTCAGTTAGTTTCGAGGACGAAACTTTTTCTGAGTGGTGTATGATGTAGTGCCCCGTCCCGCTCAGTCAATCGGCAGAATCAAAATGCCAATGGCGTTCGGACTTAGCCTTGCAACGGCTACTCGAAGACATCGCTCGGTCGAAGCGACCGCTCACTCAGGTGGGGTAGTTTCGGTGAACTTGCCTCATCTTAGCCTTCACTTAATAAATCGCATGTTTTCAACTTGCACGAGTAGGAAATAATCCCGACGGGTCGAATTGAGTTAGAATATGGAAAGGTCCAACGGTCGGCTTAGAGTTGGTGCACGGCGTGCTTTGAAAATGACACTCGATCCTTCGTCATGTGGCTTGGGAGAAGAAAAGTTAGTTGAGTCGGCGAAGTTATGAACATAGCCTAAGTCATAGGCATCGTCCGCATAAATGCTTCATAAAGCATGCACGGTCCTGTCGTCCAAGGCTTGGCATAGCCTTGGCTTGTCCCATGAGTTAAGTTGTGTTGCACAGCTTGTGCCATAAGTCTAGGCACCCAAAAGACTTGGTCGTTCAAAGTTGAACGCGTGCACGGCACGTTCCATCGAGGCAAGGCTTGACGCGGCCTATGCTCGTTAAGTTGTAGGCTTGAGTAAGTTAGGCAAAGTTATGTCGGTCGACCTAAGTCATTCGAAGTGCTGTCCCGCTCGTTCTGCGGTTGTCAGGTTAAATAGTCCCACAATCCCAAGGCCCGTCATATAAATTATGACTTGGGTGATAGCGTCGCATAGAACGGAAGTCGGTTTGAGGCACGATGTACGGACCTAGTGTTAAGGCAGGAACCACGGTTGATTGAATGAGTTTTGGAGGAAGGACTATCGAATAGGCATTGAGTTGAATGAAATGATATGGTAACATGGAAAGAATGCTTGCGACCGTGGGTCGTCGAGGGGTCTCAAATGATAGATGGTTTGATATTGGTTTTGAAAGAGAAGGTAACATTGGAAGAGGAATGACTGTGTGAGACGTCAGTTTGTGTCGAGTCTTGCATAGTCATAGGACAACTTGTCGACAAGGAGGAGTTTCTATGCGCGACAACCCTGGGCGCCATGGGACCGTGACGTTCCGGAGGGAAACAGGTATAGCCGTAGCTGGATGAACCGCTCGGGTCATTCGGGAACTTTCAGTGGTGTGAGCCCTTGACCCGAAATCCTCATTTTTATTATTATTTATTTTATTTTAGTATTCTTTCAAAACATTAATTAGTACACATATGTGATGAGATACTCAAGTACACGTGTAATAGATACAAATGTTATTACTTATTGGTAAATAGCATAGAAGAGCAAGGGGGGGCCTTTCCCTGATATTGTTAAATAGGAGGACTGGAATATAAAATTCCAGGATTTAAATTTAAAACGGCCAGGACAGAATCAAATCCTTTGAGCAAAGGATTCGACTCCTTCCTATCCTGCTCTGGATAGGAGAGGGGATTTCGTCCTTATCTCTTCGACCACACCCTAAACCCTAGTATAAGAAGAGGAATCACCCAGGGCCTGTGGCCGAACCCTATTTGCTCTGCCGCTGAAATCCCCTGTCCAGCATCGAAGGAACTCTTCAAAGCTTTGAGCAAAGCCAGCCTACGACAGGTAACCCTCACCCCTGTGAATTGTTTACATGAGAACCAATCTACCTTAGCCATAAGTATGACTGTAATTTAAGGAATCGAGGAAGAGAACCTAGGTGTTCGACCCAATGCCCAAACCAGGTACTCGGGAGAAGTACATGTGAACCAAGCAGGAGATGTGAACGACACGTTGTGCCCTGCAATCTGGTGTTTTGTATAAGCATATAGGAGTCTAGCCTTGCCTGGACCTTAAGGGTGACCTTCACCCCTGTGAACAGATTGGGGAGTTGGGACTTCATGCATTAACCTGTGTGGATAACACTTTAGACCTTAGCATACTGCCCATGGGATTTCCAATTCCTGTGCATACATGTACGTGTGTATATCTTGTTTCAGTCTTGCACCATGAATTTAGTTGTGGCACTTCAACCCAAATCCTGTCCATGATTCCTTAATGTACACTAAGCACAGTCCAATTTCTTATCCTTTTACTAATATCCTACAGTCTCATTGCATCATAGATTATTCAAGCCTATGGCAAAACCATAGAGTGCAGGACAGTAGGTAGCATGATAGATTAGCCATCCTGACCATAAATTGGGGTGTACGGACCTCATGATGAAATCACCTATATTAGTTCATCCTTCTTTATGTTGCAGTCCACATGTGTGGCTTGGTATCAGTCGAACTATCTTGGAGTGAAGTTGATAACATGCTTAGGGGGGGTCTCCCAATTATGATATACATATAATTACTGTCTTGATCTCCTTGATGTTCTGACCTGATGACTGTAAGCAATCCAGGTTAACCTGACCTTGATTGCAGGACAGAAATCTCATAACATTGGTGACCTTCCACATAAAGAAATTGAGTTATATTGGTATCTATTGACTGTTTTGGGTTAACCATGAATACATGTTTATGGAAAACCAAACTTTATAATTGCCCCACATATTTCATTGGTTAATAGTTGTCTGGATACAAGTCATGTACTATACCTGTTTTCCTCTTTCAAATTACTGAGTACCAGTAGATGATTCAAAGGTATATGGTAATCTGGAACCCATATAACTTGGTGAGTGTCCTGCAGAAAATCAAGTGATGTGTGCCTTGTTGCATCTTTCAAAATAGGAAGGGGTTGACTGTGGACTGTTCAGACCATACTATTTAGGCCAGCTCTTTAAGAGTGCCAATATGGGACACCCTTTGGTGATATGGTAATTGCATACTCTGATACTCTGAAGTATCAGATAGGCCAAAGTGTTGCACTGTTGTACAGGTTGTGAGGGTATCAGGTTCTGAAGATTTGTAAACTAACACTAGAATAACTGTCTGGGCATCACCTCTCCAAGTCTTGGATAGTCTTTGCAAGCAATGGTTCCATTTAATCCTTGTAATCACCTACCAAATCTTTTACCTGGCTATACACTGCTTACACCACCTTATTATCATGGGAAATCAACCATCTTCCAGGTTGCACTAGTTAGAGAGGCTACTGCCCAGTCCTATTTTAAGGACTTTCTGTTATAACTTCACGTTGTACAGGCTATTGCAATATTTTGCTTGCACTGATTGATAGTGTTCCAGTATAATGGAGTACCAGAGATTACATCTCCTGTACAACACTGTCAACCCCATGATGAATCAGATATCCCCATTGGTTGTCCTGTGTTTTGCAAGGATGTATCAGGTGTTCTTATTGGTTGTCCTGTGTTCAACCCGCATTACACTTGGACATCCTGCACCCAAGTATATCACTGCTACCTGAAATTGCCTGCATCTTTACTGCACACAATCCTCATACTTGCAAAGAATAGTTCCTTTAATGCCCTGCTCATAGCCCTTCAATTGGACTGCATAGGTAAAGTATAAAATCTGTCCTTGGAAATTTCTGCACACATTGCATATAACCTTCACTGCATAGGGTTTTGTCCTGACCAATTTCATGGGGATGCAGTCCCAAATTCTCCTGATTAGTTATTAAGATGGGAGCAGTCGCCCTTGACCAACACTGTCAATAACAGTTGGGTTAAACCTGTATGATGACAGGTTGAGTTGCCTGATATACAATGTAGATAGAAGGACCTAGAGGACAGGAAATTCATTCATGTGAGGCACCTGAAACAACAGTTAGTTGCACATACTAGTGTTAGCACCAGTAGCATCAATGGAAGGTAGGATAGTGTGCCAACCATCTCCAGTTCAGCCCAAGGTTATAGCAGCAGTCCTAAATAGGTGATCAGCCCATGTTTCACTAGCTCGAACTTTTGAATATTGTTAGCATCTCATTAGATACACTGTCCACAATGGTGACCAGCCTGCCAAGGAACCCATTAATCCAGGAAACCAAGATTGAAGGGTAGTACCTTAACAACCTAACCAGCCAACAAAATAGATTTATTTGTACTCTTAAAGTTTGTGTTGATTATATTTAAATGCATAACAGGTTACTTGGACTCCAACCCTTTACTTGCTCAATACTCACAGCTCGGGACGACAGGCAAGTGCATATGCTGATTGTTACCGTCTTTGATAGTTTCTTTACATGTCTCACATATGTCTTGCTGCTTGTTGACACGATAGTCACACGATAACTAGTTTCATGGAATTATAGTACAATTGACTGTCCTTTACATATATTTCTCACTGCATGTAATTCCATGAGTACTAGCTGGGCGGAGAAATATCTTAGTAGACGTGTGGACTACCCATTCTATCTCCATGATGTCTATTCGTGAACAATAGCATCTGCACACGACACGTGTAGATGCCGGATTTATCCCTTAGCCGTTCACACGTCGAACATGATATTTCAACTCACGTAGATAGTTTTATTTCAGTCATTCCTTATTGCTTTGTCACTTGCCATGTCACCATGATCTACATGTTCGTTTTCTAGTAGATATTTCTTATTGATAGAGTTTACTTGTATTTTCTCCTATACCATGACGCTAGTTAGTTTCTAGTTTCATTCTCATATGTTGCATGCATGTTTTTTGACTCTGTTGGAGCTCGGCTAGTGGTCGTATGTGTACTTGTTCCAATCCTGACTGGATAACCAACATTTTAGGTGATGAGTTAGAGGAGTTCTGTTCCACTTACTACGAGCATACCGTGGATCCTGAACTAAGCATGCAGAAGGACTTGGATGCGGGGCTACCCTCCGCAGGAGATTATTAGCTAGACAGCACTTTATAGAGCATAGGTCGCTCGCAGAAACTCTTTTATTGTATTTCTTTTTTTATGGATTATGAGAGTTGAGTAGTGGATTCCTTATAGTACATTTTGATTATATGGAGATCATTCCTTTTATCATTTTTGGTCTCTACTTTTCAGTTATCAGTTTGTATCATTCACTTAGATATTGTGTTTATAATTTCCTGTTGAGATTAATATGTAAACTTGATCTTTGTGGAAATCTATAAATTGCGTGGTTGTATTTGATAATTGTGGAGATGACTAGACAGCGTTCTACCGCCGACACTGCGGCGTAGGCTGGACGTACCCACGGCTCATGCCCAAATATTGGGTGCGGGTCGTGACACGTTTTTATGGTGGCCCACGCAGGTCCGATTTCGCAAAACACAGCGAAACTTGTGGTAGTACTCAACTTAGATGTACTACTGCAGGCCTGCGAGTAGAAAGTAAACTTTAAGGATCATCTCCACAATTCTAACATCGTCATTGAATTCTACATTTGATCTCAAATATTCCTTTGACTTGCATCCTGTTTGAATCTTCATACCAACTAACAGTTTTACTTTGTGGCAGTTAGATGGATCAAGGCAGGAACCCCGCTCACCCGAACACCCCAACAAACGTTGGTGGGTCCACCACGAATGGAACCCCACCGACTCACGGAGGTCACTTCACCTACTTAGGCGAGACTCCCCAGCTGCAGGCTACGAGATTTCGCCGTGATGATATTCCGCCTCCACCACAGTTCACTTCGCCGAATCCCCCACCAGCACCTTTCCACCAGCCTGTACCTTTCCAGCAGCCAGCACCCTTCCCGCATCAAGCACCAGTCCTTCCACCACCTCCTGTACTGGACAATGTTGCCCTCCTCGGGATCGTCCAGCAGATCATGAACTCCCAAAACCGACAGGCTGACGTCTTTCGCGAGGCTCTTCAGGCTAGAGAGGCTCCTCCGCAGCGTCCCGGCACCTCCAAACATTTTACAGACCTCAGGCCCTGGGAATTCAAGGGTACAGAGGGAATTCTCTACGCCGATGACTGGCTGGTGAACATGGACCGCAATCTTCGGAGGGCCCGAATCCCCGAAGACCAGAAGGTTGATAATGCGAGCATGCAGCTCTATGACATCGCCTGTACGTGGTACAGGGATGAGCCCCGATTCACTGAGCCAGACGTGACTTGGGAGGAATTCAAAGAGCTATTCAAGGCAAAGTTTTATCCTGAAGCAGCTCGCGAAGAATTGGAGAATGAGTTCGAGAGTCTAGAACAAGGCAACCTATCCATCGACGAGTATTCTGCCGAATTCTCCCGACTCAGTCGATTTGCCGACGCCTTGACTCCTGCAGCCAAGGCCAAGAAGTTCAGGAAGGGGCTGTCACATGAGATCCGTATAGCCGTAGCCACCAGCCAAGCCACCACATATGAGAAGATCTTGAAAGTTGCACAAGACGTAGAGAAGGAGCTGAAGCACAAACAGAAGAGAGATCGAGACACTTACGGAGGAGGTAACAGCCAGCCTGGATCGGCAAAATGATCCAATGCTCCGGGGAAGACCGCAGAGCAGCAGCATCAACCACAGCCCCGTTCACAGCAGCAGCAGCAGTACCAGCCTCCAGCCAGAGCCCCTACTATTTCGCAGAACCAACAGAGACAGCCACTTGGGCCCTGCAACTACTGCAAGAAGCCTGGGCATACATGGGAGACGTGCAGGAGACGACTTGGAGTATGCTTATTCTGCAGTTCTAGCACACATCAGATAGGGCAGTGCCCGTCAGCACAAAGAACAGCACCTGCCCCAGGAGCACCAACGAGACCTACGATACCCCAACAGCAGAGGGGACCCCTGCCCACACAGCAGCAGGGCAGAGCTTATGGCGGTCGAGGAGACCCTAGTACCTCCTAATGAGATAGCAGGTTCTGTTCTTCTTAAATCTTTTCAGCTATTGTCTTATTTGATTCTGGAGCCAGTCGCAGCTTCGTATCTGCAGCCTTATCTTTAGACATAGCATTATATCTAAGCTCTTAGATAGCACCTATAAAGTCTCCACTAGTGGAGGCACCATTCTCTGAGCGAATCCACTAGGGAGAGGGAAGACGAGATGCGAGAGCGCTATGCTTATCTTTTTGAGACTTGAGGTTCAAATTCTTACCCTTGTGACTACCTTTAATTTCGAGGACGAAATTATTTTAAGGTGGGTAGGTTTGTGAGCCCTTGACCCGAAATCCTCATTTTTATTATTATTTATTTTATTTTAGTATTCTTTCAAAACATTAATTAGTACACATATGTGATGAGATACTCAAGTACATGTGTAATAGATACAAATGTTATTACTTATTGGTAAATAGCATAGAAGAGCAAGGGGGGGCCTTTCCCTGATATTGTTAAATAGGAGGACTGGAATGTAAAATTCCAGGATTTAAATTTAAAACGGCCAGGACAGAATCAAATCCTTTGAGCAAAGGATTCGACTCCTTCCTATCCTGCTCTGGATAGGAGAGGGGATTTCGTCCTTATCTCTTCGACCACACCCTAAACCCTAGTATAAGAAGAGGAATCACCCAGGGCCTGTGGCCGAACCCTATTTGCTCTGCCGCTGAAATCCCCTGTCCAGCATCGAAGGAACTCTTCAAAGCTTTGAGCAAAGCCAGCCTACGACAGGTAACCCTCACCCCTGTGAATTGTTTACATGAGAACCAATCTACCTTAGCCATAAGTATGACTGTAATTTAAGGAATCGAGGAAGAGAACCTAGGTGTTCGACCCAATGCCCAAACCAGGTACTCGGGAGAAGTACATGTGAACCAAGCAGGAGATGTGAACGACACGTTGTGCCCTGCAATCTGGTATTTTGTATAAGCATATAGGAGTCTAGCCTTGCCTGGACCTTAAGGGTGACCTTCACCCCTGTGAACAGATTGGGGAGTTAGGACTTCATGCATTAACCTGTGTGGATAACACTTTAGACCTTAGCATACTGCCCATGGGATTTCCAATTCCTGTGCATACATGTACGTGTGTATATCTTGTTTCAGTCTTGCACCATGAATTTAGTTGTGGCACTTCAACCCAAATCCTGTCCATGATTCCTTAATGTACACTAAGCACAGTCCAATTTCTTATCCTTTTACTAATATCCTACAGTCTCATTGCATCATAGATTATTCAAGCCTATGGCAAAACCATAGAGTGCAGGACAGTAGGTAGCATGATAGATTAGCCATCCTGACCATGAATTGGGGTGTACGGACCTCATGATGAAATCACCTATATTAGTTCATCCTTCTTTATGTTGCAGTCCACATGTGTGGCTTGGTATCAGTCGAACTATCTTGGAGTGAAGTTGATAACATGCTTAGGGGGGGTCTCCCAATTATGATATACATATAATTACTGTCTTGATCTCCTTGATGTTCTGACCTGATGACTGTAAGCAATCCAGGTTAACCTGACCTTGATTGCAGGACAGAAATCTCATAACATTGGTGACCTTCCACATAAAGAAATTGAGTTATATTGGTATCTATTGACTGTTTTGGGTTAACCATGAATACATGTTTATGGAAAACCAAACTGTATAATTGCCCCACATATTTCATTGGTTAATAGTTGTCTGGATACAAGTCATGTACTATACCTGTTTTCCTCTTTCAAATTACTGAGTACCAGTAGATGATTCAAAGGTATATGGTAATCTGGAACCCATATAACTTGGTGAGTGTCCTGCAGAAAATCAAGTGATGTGTGCCTTGTTGCATCTTTCAAAATAGGAAGGGGTTGACTGTGGACTGTTCAGACCATACTATTTAGGCCAGCTCTTTAAGAGTGCCAATATGGGACACCCTTTGGTGATATGGTAATTGCATACTCTGATACTCTGAAGTATCAGATAGGCCAAAGTGTTGCACTGTTGTACAGGTTGTGAGGGTATCAGGTTCTGAAGATTTGTAAACTAACACTAGAATAACTGTCTGGGCATCACCTCTCCAAGTCTTGGATAGTCTTTGCAAGCAATGGTTCCATTTAATCCTTGTAATCACCTACCAAATCTTTTACCTGGCTATACACTGCTTACACCACCTTATTATCATGGGAAATCAACCATCTTCCAGGTTGCACTAGTTAGAGAGGCTACTGTCCAGTCCCATTTTAAGGACTTTCTGTTATAACTTCACGTTGTACAGGCTATTGCAATGTTTTGCTTGCACTGATTGATAGTGTTCCAGTATAATAGAGTACCAGAGATTACATCTCCTGTACAACACTGTCAACCCCATGATGAATCAGATATCCCCATTGGTTGTCCTGTGTTTTGCAAGGATGTATCAGGTGTTCTTATTGGTTGTCCTGTGTTCAACCCGCATTACACTTGGACATCCTGCACCCAAGTATATCACTGCTACCTGAAATTGCCTGCATCTTTACTGCACACAATCCTCATACTTGCAAAGAATAGTTCCTTTAATGCCCTGCTCATAGCCCTTCAATTGGACTGCATAGGTAAAGTATAAAATCTGTCCTTGGAAATTTCTGCACACATTGCATATAACCTTCACTGCATAGGGTTTTGTCCTGACCAATTTCATGGGGATGCAGTCCCAAATTCTCCTGATTAGTTATTAAGATGGGAGCAGTCGCCCTTGACCAACACTGTCAATAACAGTTAGGGTTAAACCTGTATGATGACAGGTTGAGTTGCCTGATATACAATGTAGATAGAAGGACCTAGAGGACAGGAAATTCATTCATGTGAGGCACCTGAAACAACAGTTAGTTGCACACACTAGTGTTAGCACCAGTAGCATCAATGGAAGGTAGGATAGTGTGCCAACCATCTCCAGTTCAGCCCAAGGTTATAGCAGCAGTCCTAAATAGGTGATCAGCCCATGTTTCACTAGCTCGAACTTTTGAATATTGTTAGCATCTCATTAGATACACTGTCCACAATGGTGACCAGCCTGCCAAGGAACCCATTAATCCAGGAAACCAAGATTGAAGGGTAGTACCTTAACAACCTAACCAGCCAACAAAATAGATTTATTTGTACTCTTAAAGTTTGTGTTGATTATATTTAAATGCATAACAGGTTACTTGGACTCTAACCCTTTACTTGCTCAATACTCACAGCTCGGGACGACAGGCAAGTGCATATGCTGATTGTTACCGTCTTTGATAGTTTCTTTACATGTCTCACATATGTCTTGCTGCTTGTTGACACGATAGTCACACGATAACTAGTTTCATGGAATTATAGTACAATTGACTGTCCTTTACATATATTTCTCACTGTATGTAATTCCATGAGTACTAGCTGGGCGGGGAAATATCTTAGTAGACGTGTGGACTACCCATTCTATCCCCATGATGTCTATTCGTGAACAATAGCATCTGCACACGACACGTGTAGATGCCGGATTTACCCCTTAGCCGTTCACACGTCGAACATGATATTTCAACTCACGTAGATAGTTTTATTTCAGTCATTCCTTATTGCTTTGTCACTTGCCATGTCACCATGATCTACATGTTCGTTTTCTAGTAGATATTTCTTATTGATAGAGTTTACTTGTATTTTCTCCTATACCATGACGCTAGTTAGTTTCTAGTTTCATTCTCATATGTTGCATGCATGTTTTTTGACTCTGTTGGAGCTCGGCTAGTGGTCGTATGTGTACTTGTTCCAATCCTGACTGGATAACCAACATTTTAGGTGATGAGTTAGAGGAGTTCTGTTCCACTTACTACGAGCATACCGTGGATCCTGAACTAAGCATGCAGAAGGACTTGGATGCGGGGCTACCCTCCGCAGGAGATTATTAGCTAGACAGCACTTTATAGAGCATAGGTCGCTCGCAGAAACTCTTTTATTGTATTTCTTTTTTTATGGATTATGTGAGTTGAGTAGTGGATTCCTTATAGTACATTTTGATTATATGGAGAT
Organism: Iris pallida; assembly: GCA_029216955.1. Lineage (NCBI taxonomy): Eukaryota > Viridiplantae > Streptophyta > Magnoliopsida > Asparagales > Iridaceae > Iris > Iris pallida. The sequence goes on along the minus strand of JANAVB010036419.1, from coordinate 17,940,310 downwards.
CATTCCTTTTATCATTTTTGGTCTCTACTTTTCAGTTATCAGTTTGTATCATTCACTTAGATATTGTGTTTATAATTTCCTGTTGAGATTAATATGTAAACTTGATCTTTGTGGAAATCTATAAATTGCGTGGTTGTATTTGATAATTGTGGAGATGACTAGACAGCGTTCTACCGACTACACTGCGGCGTAGGCTGGACGTACCCACGGCTCATGCCCAAATATTGGGTACGGGTCGTGACAAGTGGGGCTAGCTACCTGCGCTGAAAGGGTCGCCGAATGGCAAGGCTATAGTCCAGGATAGCTTGTGATGTTAGTGACCAATTCATATAGATGGGTCGGCACGGGCGATAAATCCGCGTGTGTGCCTTTGGATTGAGTCAGTTGGATGTGTGTACAGTTAGAACACAAGGTTTGGTCCTAAGATTTGGCATCAGCATAGGCGACGTGCTACGGCACGAGATACAGCGTCGGTCTTAAGTTGTTGGCATATAAGTTGCATAAGTTATGGTTTGAGTTGTCTTGAGTTTAAGTCAGGAAATACCGCAAGGCGAAGTCGGTCAAGTGATACTTAGGCCAGAAGTCTTGATTGGGTCTGTTGGTGATCGAAGTAGCAATGGTCGTGAAGTGGCGATATGGTGAAGTCACATTGAGTTACGAGGCATGGTATGATGGATTTGTAAGCACGGTCACAAGGAAATGGAGCTTCATCGCGTAGTTGCGTCTCTGATTATGGCCGTAAGGCAAACACGACTTGATAGGTTAACGTTGTTGAGTTAACATTGATGTTGCAAGCACGGGATGGTCTAAAGACACAAAATAAGCAAGGCGTCGGTCATAAAACTGATCCTAAGGCAAGACTAGAAAGACAATCGATAAGAAGTGACTATGTTGCATAAAGTAAATTAAACGTGTTGGGATTGTATGGGTAGGCGAGGAGCTCATTCTACCAGTACAGTTGAGTACTGATACACACATAGTTTCCATGTGCAGGCACAGGTAGAAGCTCGTGGCGTGGAGCTCGCTTGGATGCGTCGAGGCACGGAGTTCCTTGGCGATTCGAAGCGTACGGCCGCATGGAGTAAAGACTTATACAGGACATAATGTATGGACGTCGCCTTCCAAGCATCCGCTGGCTCAAGACTTGTAACTGAGAGATGAGGGAGAGCTGAGTGACTTATAAATGTGAGGTGAGTGATCTTGAGTGATTGTAATATTGGCCTTGCACCCCATTGTAACCTTTGTTTCAATATCAATAAAAGAGTTTCTTCTGAATGACTTGTGTTTGTTCTAATTTTCGCTGTTATTATTCAATGTCTTTGCACGGGACTTCTGGACGACGACCCCGTCGCAGCCGCTGAAATCGGCCGTTATGGAACCCGCCTTGCACGAGCGCAAATTTAGGCTCGTGCGGTATCACGCCTTAGCGAGGACGATCGCTCCTACGGGAGCGGGGCGTGACCTATAGGACTGCCAGAATTTGTGGCAGTCCTTGGTTTCACTTGCTGTGAATTAGGACTGCCAGTATTTCTGGCAGTCCTATCAGTTTGTAGGACTGCCAGAAAATTAGGCAGTTCTAGTCTGCACTTGTTGAACAACAAGTCCATTATTGTTATTCTTGTTTGCACTTGTTGAACACCAATATTAGGGTTTCTACATTATGAGAAGCCTTTGGGTGCCATCGAAATTAGAAATGAGAAGGAAATTAAGGTTTTGATAGAGATGGTGAGGATAAAAATGATGAAGAGGAAGAAAATGAGAAGAAAACACATCCCACATTTTTGTTCTTGTTCTTGTTCTTCTTCCTTTTCTTCTTCTTCTTCTTGGATGTGTTGAGGAAGAAGACAAGAGCAAAAATAGAAGAAAAAAAATGACTTTTATACCTACAAATGGAATAGTCATGAATAATTTTTTTAATAAAAAACTTGTAAATAAATCAAACTTAGAAATAAAATAGTCCTGATCAAAATATGTTGTGCCCTTATAAATAACATATTGGATTGACTGTATCCTTTTTCTAGAGAGAACTTATCCAAATTTGATCATGACAAAGAGCCCGTCATTATTCATATTTGAGTTGGAAGTTATTACGATAGGGTGCCACTACAATCTTGATATAGATGGTATCATCTTCACAAAAATTGTGCTTGGTGGAGTGTACTTGCAATTGAAAACTAAAAGTTACCAATGATTAGGGGTGAGCATTATTCGGTTTTGAACCGAAAATCGAATCGAACCGAACCAAATAAGAGATTCGGTTTGGTTTAAAAAAAAATTAGTTCGGTTTCGGTTTTGAAAATACTAAATTTTCTTATTCGATTTCGGTTTTGGGTTTCGGTTTCGGTCCAAAACCGAATAAGAAAATTTAGTTATATATATATATATATATATATATATATATATATATATATATATATATATATATATATATATACTATAGGTATATATATTTTTTTTTATATGTATAAAATAAACATATCTAGGTATATTTAGTTATTATATATATTAACAAAAAAAATACAAATAAACCCAAAAACCGAATAAACCGAAAACCGAACCGATTTAATTCGGTTCGGTTCGGTTCGGTTATTGACCAATTCGGTTCGGTTTTGGTTTTGCTTATTCGGTTTCGGTCCAATTCGATTTTCGGTTATTCGGTTCGGTTGAAACCGAATAAACCGAATACTCACCCCTACCAATGATATTGAAAATATTACGTACATAACTTTCTCCATTAACTGCGTAGACATTAAGCCTTATTAGGGTGCTCTGGGAGAGTTAGTTCTACAGAAATGCTACATGAACCGCAACTAAGAGCATCTCCAACCCTATTGTCTTGTTAAGTGTTGTGAGTCTTAGGTGGCTCCTATGTGGCATGAGCCACAAGACAATGTCTTGTTTATGTGGCAAAATTATATCTCAAAAGACCATGAGATAGAAAAACTCTCTCCAATGCAAAAGCATTGAGAAGACAATAAAAAGTATTTTTTCCAACTTCCAAGGCAACTTTTAAGACAACTACTCATCTTCTTTCTTTTTTCTAATATTTTTTATTCATAATTGATGACATGGAAGAGAAGACATTGTCAAGTGCATTGTCTAGAACAAGACAATCAACTTCACAATGTCTTCTTTAATTTTTGCCACATAAGCTTCACAATTGACTTGACAATTGCATTGGAGAAGAACTTTTGAATAAAATTTTGTCATTCCTATGTGGCATTAACTTTTTTCCAAAGTCACAATAGGGTTGGAGATGCTCTAATGCTCGCAGTTAGCCCGCGGTGCTGACGTGGAGTCAAGGTAAGATGGAAGTTTGACTGTGTTCAAACTGATGGAAAAAAAAAGAAGCTCGAGACCCTAGGCGGAGAGTAAAGAGAAGAGAGAGAGAGAAGCTCACTTTAAAAAGAGAAGCTCGAGACCCTAGGCGGAGAGTAAAGAGAAGAGAGAGAGAAGCTCACTTTACTCTTCAACTTCTGAGTTCTGACTCTCTCTCTCTCTCTCTCTCTACTCTGCAACAAGAAGAAGAAGAAGATCGGCAACAAGAAGAAGAAGTTGAAGAAAAAAATTATGATAGACAAGAGAGGAGGCCATGGCTTGGACATCGATGGTCCGCATGCTTGGCCGGGTACCAAAATTGTTGCTCTCTACTGTCAACCCCTTTTTTCAATTTTTTTTTCTTTTTAAACTTCTTATTTAAACTGCTGAATCTCTTCATAAAGCACATAAATCATATGCATCCATTAGGAAAAAAAATTCTAACTTTGTTTACTTGTAGGGTCTTGAATCCTCTATTTTGGACAAGAAGATAATCTAAACAACAACATAAAGATTTGCTCAAACCATGAAAAGGGGAGAATGTTCTTTAGTTACTTCAAAGGTTAGAATCCCAACTTATTTAATGTTTATGTGTCTTCTTAAATTATATGTTTGATTGCAAGGTGAAAAATATGTGGAAAAGAAATTAGTTCCATGGAACTATTTTCCTAGAAAAATAAATCCATGGAATTTAAAAAAAATTCCTTGGAAAACTTAATTTGGCATTTGATTGTCATTATTTTTCACCGAAATAGTTATTTTCATGGAAAATGATATTTTCCTACCGGTTGGACAAGTTTTATTTTCCACCATTTTTGAAGAAAATGTGAAAAATGGTAGTTTTTTGGAAAATAATTCCATGGAAAATATAAGCTATCAAGCACTACAATTGGTGGAAATTTTGTGATGGAAATATTTTTGGAAAAAAAAGCCCAATCAAACACAGTCTACTATCATGATTTCTATTTGTAATAAAAATTTTATTCTTTGGTTTAACCTGGAACCATGCCAAATATTGATTTGCTATTTATACTTTTTAAACTTTTATTCTTTGGTTTTACCAGGAACGATGCCAAATGTGTGATAAGTATGGTCACACTTCAATTGCTTGCCCATGGGTGTATACGAGATGTAGAAATCGAACATGTGATGGCATTAGAAAATTATTGCTATCTACTAGGCCTAGTTCAATGGGAAGAAAGTTTTTCACCTGCACAAAATGTAACTCATTTCAATGGTTTGATGATGTTACATCCTCCACTTGCTCTGCTTAATACGAGGATGTATGTTTCGGTTGTGGACGTACTGACCACCTTTTCAAGTCATGTCCTTGGAAGGATACACCATGCAACGATCCAAAATGCTCACGTATAAGAAGATTGTTTATATCTGGAACAGAGCACAATCACGGCATCTTATATTTAAAGTGTTGTAAATGTGACAAGTTTTAATGGTTATCTTTTGCAATAACATCGAAAGCCAAGGAGGAAGGTGAATACAATTTGAAAGTACAAGTGAGTTTAGATGGGCTTTGTAATGATATGTCGAAGAAGGCACAGTTTAAGTAGATGTAGTTATGAACATGTGTTCCATGAATATTTATTTTGTTTGGCTAAATACTTATTTTGTTTGGCCATGTGTTTGGCAAAATTCTGGTTGTAAAGAAAATCTCATCTGTGCCCACTGTTTGGCATCGGTTGTAAATTATTTGTTTTGCTAAATACATGTGTTCCATGCAAATTATTTGTTTGGCAACAATATCAAAGAACATGAATTTTGGCCATAATTTTTTTTGTTTATAGCTGTGGTGTACTTGTTTGGCCAAGAATTGATTGGACAACAATTCCTGGATAACAAAATCATGTGCAAGCAGTTCTGGACAATAATTCCTGGACAACAACATTCGTGGATAATAAAATCATGAACATTCCTGGACAATAATTCCTGGACAATAGTTCATGGACAAGAAAATCATGTGCAAGCATTCCTGGACAATAAAATAGCAACATCAATTCTTGGACACCAATTCGTGGATAATAAAATCATGAACATTCCTGGACATATATGCTCTTTAAGAGAGTACAATTTTCCTGGACATTCGTGGATAATTCCTGGACATTCGTGGATAATAAAATCATGAAAATCATGTGCAAGCTTTCAACTGTGCACCCCATATATGCTCTTTAACATAGTACAATTTCATATGCAACCAGAAATTTCTTATGCAAGCTTTCATGTGCAAGCTTCCAACTGTGCAAGCTTTCATATGCATCCAGGAATTTCTTGTGTAAAAGATGAATACAAGCCAGACACAGAAAGAACGAAAACCACATATATGCACACAATTGTTGTTTCACGAAAACCACATATATGCACACAATTGTTGTTTCATATGCAACCGATAATTTCATGAGTAAAAGATGCAATTTCATATACAAGCAGTCCACAAAAACGTCAAAATAACAGTAAGAGAGTAAAAGATGACCTTGTCCATACAACTGCAGTCAACAAAAACATGAAAATAGCAGTCCACAACAACTGCTTTCATGATCTCCCAGTTCCACACAAGCAGTCAACAAAAATTGTAGTTTCAAATTGTAAACCAGAAGATTGAATACAAGCCAGACCAATAAAAGCAGACCCAACCGATATATTTAGATGAATACAAGCTAGACCCATAGAAGCAGACCCAACACCTACAGCCTTGTTCACCTTCACCTTCATCTGTCACAAGCAAAAATGCAAAATATATCAATAACAGTGAGGAGAACAAAAATTATTCTTGTTGGATGAATACAAGCAAGACACAGACATAACAAAAACCAAGTGAACTATGAAATATTGCAATGAATGTGCACCTTGTCCATACAATTCCTATTGTTGGATGATACTTGGACTAGTCTCTTAGGATCGTGGGGCCATACAAGTAATATGCTGCTGAAAAATTAGAGAATGGTATCAAAAGCACACAAAAAATGTCAGACATTTTATGAAATAAACAATATGCATAAAAGAACTTACAGGAAAGTTTTTATTAGCTATCCTTCTGCGCCTCTTAATTCGCAAAATTCGGGGATGGCCTTTACATTTCTTACTTACTGGGTCATGTATACGTACAATTCCACTTACCCCATATTCTATTTCATTTTGTTCTTGTTCATCTTCTCTATCTCCTTCTTTTCAGTTCATGTTCTTCATATTGGTCTTCTTCCTCCGCCTCTTCTACTTCTAATTTCAGTTCATGCATCTTGCTTACTAACCACTTTTTAATTCTGAAATATTCCTTATCAATTGGCGCTACAAAGTCTGCTATCTCGCCAAACAAAAAACACATCTCTTTATAGCGTTTTTGTTCAGTAGAGTTCTGCTAAGTATTAAACCTGAGCTTCATCTTCGTGTGGATTCTCTGAACATCTTTTCTCCACCTCCTGAGAATGTACTTATCTGGGAGGACATCAACTTCATTACGAATTAGGATAGATAGTGCGTGTCTGCATAATATACCTTTAAACTCAAACATTCGGCAACTACAATACACTTCAGAATGTTCTTCATCGAAACAAATATCAAAGTTCATCCTTTTCTTTAAATTTTCAATTTGAATAACCTCACGGATGACATACTTTGTAAGTGCAGGCCCCTCCTCCATTTCTAGTAGAGTACAATACATTGTCCCAGTTAATTCAATCTGAAACTCCCTAAATTTTGCTAGGGTGTACACCCCTTGAATCTGCTTTTCTATTTCAAAATTAGTTGCAGTTGGTATCAACTTTGAAAAGGATTCTGCATCTTCACGTAATTCCTTTTCTACCTTATCCCTAAGAGCATTTTCGTATTGCCCCATAAATTGCTTTAAAGTAGTTTTGGAGTTGACATAACCATCGAAAAAAGCTTTCATACCTTCGCTTCGTTGGGTACTCGACATCCTCGCCCAAGACGTGTCTTTAACATAACATGGCACCCATCGTTCCCTCTGTTCATATAAACCATGCAACCACTCACACCCATCCAAACTATATTGCACAATCATTTTCTCCCAAAGTTCTTCGAAGTGTGACGGATATTGTGTATCATAAACAATATTTTTTATTGCATACGAGATTTTTTCGTGTTGAGTATACTTTCCTAGCTTGTCGGAAAGTTTCTTCATTACATGCCACAAACACCATCTGTGCCTAGTATTAGGAAACACGTGCACAATTACATTTTGCATAGCTCTATCATGGTCAGTGATTATTCCCTGAGGAGCAACACCAGACATGCATTTAAGCCAAGTTGTAAACAACCATATAAAAGCTTCTGTAGTTTCAATCGAAACTAATCCACATCCAAATATCTGGGGCTGTCCGTGATGATTCACCCCAACGAAGGGAGCAAACGACATGTCATACTTATTTGTCAAGTTTGTGGTGTCAAAAGTAATAACTTCACCAAACTCTTTGTAAGCTTCTCTACTCCTTCCATGGGCCCAGAAAACATGCTTCAAATGATCTTCATCGTCCAACTCTATATCAAAGTAGAAGCCCGAGCTCTCTGCAGCCATCTGTGAAAAATATTTCATGATTGCAATTGTGTCTCCTTCGCCGAGTTGCAGACGCCTTACTTCTTCAATGTAATTTCTTGCATCTTTTTCTGTGCAACCTATATTCTCATATCCACCTGCCTCGTGTACCAATGTTGCATAGTTCTTATTCAGTCTAATTCCCGTTTCATCCAAAAGATTCAGTTGTCATTTTGCACGTCCATTAATCCTTCGATTGCAAAGAAAGAACCTAGATTTGCTCGGACTGTACTGGTGGTTATGGCTAAGCGTGAGTGAACTAATGATCCATCTTCCCTTTCTATCCAACTTTGCGGTGAGCTTAGCCAAGCACCCACACCGTAAGCTCTTACGCGGCAACATAGGATTTCGACATATATTAGAAGGCTTACCAGCTCGAGCACAACAGTATGTTACTGTTCTAACTATTCCTTCTTCATTCTTCTTTGATGTTCGTTTCCTCACTGGAAATCCAGTTTGTTCTGTATAAGTTTCATAACAGTCCCACAGTTGGTCTAAGTCGTCGAATATCATTCCAATTTTTGGCACCAAAACAGAAGACGAATGAACCTCCATTTCTACAAAACATACATCGAATTTGTAGGTATAAATACTTCATAAAAGGCTCTAGTTTTGGTTTTTTATTTTAAATGTGTTGCTCTATAGGCTCTGTTCGACATGCATGTATCAAACAAATGCTAGCGTGGCGGGCACAAAACAGACACATACAAATACGGAAAGATCTAGTAGATAGAGAAAGAGAATTGGAGCAGCATGGAATCAATAGTGAATGGAAGATTGGGAATGAAATTAATAAGCTCAACTCCATGAAGAAATGCAATGAAAAGTTTAGTACCTAAAGGCTGAAGTGGTTCTCCCGTGGCCTCTCCCCCGTCGACGACTGCAGGTTGGAGTGGTTCTCCCGTGGCCTCTCCCTTGTCGACGACCGCGGGATGGAGTGGTTCTCCCATGGCATGTCCTCTTTCGACGACCGCAGGAAGGAGTGCTTTATGAAGAGATTCAATAGTTTAAATAAGAAGTTTAAAAAGAAAAAAAAGAAGAAGAAAAATGAAAAAGGGGTTGACAGTACCCGGCCAAGCATGAAGACCATCGATGTCCAAGCCATGGCCTCCTCTCTTGTCTATCATAATTTTTTTCTTCAACTTCTTCTTCTTGTTGCCGATCTTCTTCTTCTTCTTCTCCTTCTTCTTGTTGCAGAGTAGAGAGAGAGAGAGAGAGAGAGAGAGTCAGAACTCAGAAGTTGAAGAGTAAAGTGAGCTTCTCTCTCTCTCTTCTCTTTACTCTCCGCCTAGGGTCTCGAGCTTCTTTTTTTTCCATCAGTTTGAACACAGTCAAACTTCCATCTTACCTTGACTCCACGTCAGCACCGCGGGTAACTGCGGGCATTAGTTGCGGTTCATGTAGCATTTCTGTTAGTTCTATTGCTTTGCATGTCAGTACGCGGGCTGAAAGAACGCTAGTCGAGTTCCTCTACTGTATGATGCACATCAAGTGCAAAGAGGAGTACACTGCCATTTTGTGATATCAAGAAATGAAAGTATATATATATATATATATATATATATATATATATATATATATATATATATATATATATGATATGAAAACTTGGTGGTGAAACTTTTGAATTCCTAAAATACCCTTAAATATTTTATAAACATTATGTTATTATGTCAACTTATATGTCATTCATGTTTAAGAGTCAAAGCAATAAAGTTTGTATGCAAGTTTTCTTTTTTCATACAATTTTTCATGTTCCAATGGTAATAAACTTTTCTATCCTTACCATTTTTCAAAGATTATTATTCTTAATAGAAAATTAAAGTAAATAAAATTTGTACTTTAAATCTCTTGGCATTGTAAAAAGGAAAAAAACACACACGTAAATAATCATCTAAAAAAGTCGAAAAGACGACAAGTTGATCTTATGATATTCTAATTAAAATACGTGCAAAGCACGTACATGTAGACTATATATATATATATATATATATATATATATATATATATATATATATATATATATTTCTGGTCCGAAGGCTTACGAACTCGGTCTGAAGACCCGCAACCATACTTGTATCTCACCGCATCATGCTCAACCCAAAGGCCCGCACCAGCAGTTGTATCTCACCGCATCCGGCCCGTACTCACATTTATTACCAGCAGTTGTATCTTGGGAGGATGTGCCTCACTCTTGTCACGACCCGCACCCTTATGAGGGGCACGAGCACGTGGGTACGTCCAGCCTACGCCGCAGTATCGGCGGTAGAACGCTGTATATAACATCTGTAAATACTACAACTAACAGTATAAATGTACCTGTATAGTATATACTCTCCGAATGGAGGTGACATAACAATACAGTCTCAATCACAGAATAAAACTAAGGTAGATAGCTCAGAAGGAAAGACATATGATAGATGAAAGAGTAAAATAAGTCCAGAGTCCAATACAAGCCCAGATATATACAACATCACAGGGTATCAAAATAATATGTAGAAACTACAGTCTGATAAAGCTAGCTGGATCGCAGTCCAGTCAAACAAGGACCGGGGTTGTAACTCTTCTCCCGAGCAGAACTTAGTCTCCCATCAAGATACAATGTAAAGGCATGTAGAGCATGTGAGTAACTGTATATCATGCATGGTGAGAAAGTACTGAATGTAGAACAGAACAGGATATATGACAGGAAAAGTAAATATAAAATATGCCTCGAATATTATAGCCTAATGTGATCGGTATGGGTCAAGAATCAGGCTTCCAGCCGACCGGCTACAAGTACGTGGACTCGGTCCGGCCGGGATGGTAAGCTATGGAGCAAGTAGTAGCACAGGTCAGGCTATACCCATCGTGAGGTGAGGGTATAGCTATGATACAAGTAGTAACTCAAGGTGGGCATTGATCACACTATCTATAATATTCCCCATTTTCCCGAATAGTATACGGATCCGGACATAGCACGTCATGACGCGGGATCCCCTAAGAGGGGAGCAAGTTCTCTTCAGGAATCGGCGTCAATACAAGTACGAGAATCAAGACTAAGCAAGTACCAGTATCCCAAGAAATCCAGGAATGACATCTCATGACAGGAATCCGACAATACTAGTCCGTGAACTATCGTGTCTGAGAATCAAGTAAGACACTACGACTGAATCGGATATAGCAAATATCAAGACAATGAAAACTATCAGTGAATATACTTGCCTGCTGTCCTAACCTGTAGGGTATATCAATGCTCAGAGTGGAAAATCAGAGACCTAAAGATGAGATATTGTATGTTAATTTAGGTTTAAACAAGTTTAAAAATGATTCACAATGAATGATATGCAATCTAGGTCAAACTAGGTCTCACTGAGTCACACTAAGTCATGTCAAGTCAATCTAGGTCAAATCAAGTTATATCAAATCAATCTAAGCTAGACCAAGTCAACCCTAGGTCATACCAGTCATCACAAGTCAAAACAAGTCGAAGAAAGTCAAACGGGGTTAAGAGTTGGCCTACAGTTGACTTTTGGTCAACTGGTCAACCCCAGTCAACTCTAGTCAACTCTAGGTCAAACTGGTCAAATGTTGACCAACAGTTGACTTTTGGTCAACTACACAAGTCTAATGGAATTTGGGACTAAATTGGATAAAGTGTTGACCCATAGTTGACTTTTGGTCTAAAAAGTCAACCGTGGTCAACCGGGGTCAAGACTAGGTCTATGCGACTATTTCTAACTATTACCAACCTCTACAATCCATATCCAAGTCCATCTTTGTAGTGTCCCGTCCCGCAAAGTCAATCGGAGGAATCGAAACGCCGACGGCGTTGGAACTTAGCCTTGTAACGGCTGCTCGAAGGCTCGCTCGGTCAAGACGACCGCTCGCTCAGGTGGGGTAGTTTCGGTGAACTTGCCTCATCTTTGCCTTCACATAATAAATCGTGTTTTCAACTTGCACAAGTAGGCTTAATAATAAAAGAGACGAATCCACATAGCTAAGGGAATAATCCCGACGGGTCAAAATGAGTTAGAACATGGAAAATGTCCCATGGTCGGCTTAGAGTTGGTGCACGGCATGCTTTGAAAATGACACTCGGTCCTTTGTCCCGTGGCTTGGGAGAAGGAAAGTTGGTCTTCGATACAAAACTATAAACTTGCCTAAGTCATAGGCGTCGCCCGCGTAAATGCTCGATAAAGCATGCACGTTTCCGAAATACAAGGCTTGGCATAGCCTTTGCTCGTCCCTCGGGTTAAGTTGTAGGCTTGAGTGAGTTAGGCAAAGTTATGCCGGTCAACCTAAGTTATTCCAAGTGCTGTCCCGTCCTTTCTGCGGTTGTCAAGTTAATTAGTCCCATGATCCCAAGGCCCGTCATATGAGGTATGACTTGGGCGATAGCGTCGCGTAGAACATAAGTCTGTTTGAGGCACGATGCTCAAACTTAGCGTTAAGGCATGAACCACGGTCGACTTAATGAGTTTTTGGAGAAAAGACTATCGAATAGGCATTACTGAGTTGAATGAAATGATACGGTAACATGGAAAGAATGCTCACGACCGTGGGTCATCAGGGGTCTTAAATGATGAAGTCTTGAATGTGGAACTCAAAAGATAGTAAAACAATAAAAGTAAAGAAAACCAAACGGTCCTAAAATGAAGAAGTGGGTCGAGTATGCATGGTCATTGGACAACTTGTGTACCGGTGCACAAGGATTTGAGAATTGTTCCTCAGACGGTTGCCGCGGCCACGGGACCGATCTGGCCTAGGAGGAACCACGGGCCTAAGGGACCCTTGGATGGTGTGCGACCTGACCCAAGGGGTGCGCCGTAGGACGGCTATTAGGGGAAAATTCGGCGAGATCGTGCCTCGTTTGACGAACGTACCCTAATATCCAATAGAGGTCCAAGATAGCTTGTCGTGCTAGTGACCAAGTTCATATAGATGTCGGCATGATGGCGGCAAACCGCGAGTGTGCCTTTGGATTTAGTCGAGTATTGAGTGCGCTATATTAAGCAGTCGAGTTGAAGGTGTGTGTGTACAAGTCAAAGCACAACGTTGGGCCTAAGATTTGGTTTCAACGTAGGCGTCGTGCTTCGGCACGAGTCGTGGCGTCGAGTCTTAAGATGTTGGCATAGAGTTGCACAAGTTTGATTGAGTCGTCACAGGTTTAAGTCAGGAATCGCAGTGCGGCATGTTGGTTGAGCGACACTAAGTTCACAAGTCTCGATTGGGTCAGTTGGTGATCAAAGTAGCAAAGGCCGCGAGGCGACGAAATGGTTAAGTCTTACTGAATTGCGAGGCACGGCCTCAGCAAGGGTTTATGGCACGGTCACACGGAAATGAAGCCTCATCACGTAGTCGTGTCTCTGATTTTGGCCGAAAGGCAAGTACGACTTGATAGGTTAACGTTGTTGGCACGAAAAGGGGGTCTAGAGGTAAAGTATAAGTTAACGTTGTGGTACAAATACGGGATGGTCCTCATACACAAATATGCCAAGACGTCCGTAATCTTAAAACTGATCCTAAGGCAAGACTAGAAAGACGATAGAAAGGGATTTAAGCTGCACAAAGTAAATGAACGTGTAGGTTTTGTATGGGTGGGCGAGGAGCTCACTCCACCAGTACAGTGGTACTGACACCCACACAGTGTTTCATGTGCAGGCACAGGTAGAAGCTCGTGGTGCGGAGCTCGCTTGGATGCATCGAGGCACGGAGTTCCTTGGCGAGTCGAAGCGTGCGGCCGCGTGATCTGAAGACTTATACGGGACATAATGTATGGACATCGCCTTCCGAAGCTTCCGCTGGATTCAAGTATTGTATCGAGAGATGAGAGAGAGCATAGTGACTTGTAATCGAGTGAAAAGTGAGCACGAGAGACTTGTAAATTGGCCTTGTGCCCACAAATGTAATCTTGTATTCAATATCAAATAAAGAGCTTCTTTTGAATGACTTGTGTTCATGTGTTACTTGTTCTTAAATTCTACTGTATGTTTTAATATTTCTGCTTGGGACTTCTGTGCGACGACCCCGTCGCCGCCGATGAAATTGGCCGTTATGGAATTGCCTTGCACGAGCACAATCTAGGCTCGTTCGGCATCACGCCTTAGCGAGGACGATCGCTCCTACGGGAGCGGAGCATGTCATAATGGTATCAGAGCACGGCTTTACGTCCTTGGACCGTCGATTGAATTCTTTAACTTTGATGTTTCCACAAAAACTCTGTTGCTTCCATAAGTTATTATCGTTGGTGCGCTCTCTCTCAGATGTCCCTCGGCATGTCCATACAATAAGTCTAAATATTTTCGAAAGCTCGTACAAGTGTTCAACTGAATGCATTGATAGGCAATGGCCTTTGTGCCGAACGGTGTCGAACATGACTCTATAGAGAACAGGTGCTAATGTTAGCAAGTCGCGTGCATGCCTAATTAGTCCAATATCGACCCTAGCAATTGAGCGTACAAACTTGGAATGTAGTCCGCACGGGATGGCTATGCACACGGCCTTTTTGGCTAAGTTGTGTTTCGCGTCGCGCACCTCGACCTTTTGGTGCAAACGAGTCGCGAGCAATATTAGTATCGCTCGGTCGAGAACGGAGCTACACTTAGAGTGTCTATCGATAGGAACGCTATCGAACTAACGCTTAGGCGTACACGAAAGATTGACTTGGATTTTGAGGAAATAGTACTAACGACTTAGTGCGTCGATACGACACGAGCGACTACGCTAGCGATTCGTCGAACGAATCTGACGGATGTCTTAGCGAATGACGCGAATGTGATTGAGGACTAGATCGTATGGCTTGAATCCGAGTGGTGTATGTGATAGGTTCGGAGAAGAATAAGAATGAGTGTCGACGACTAGAAGAGTGGCTCGAATCCGAGTGGTGTATGGTTTGTCTTGGGAATTGTTCGAATGAATATTGAGGATTACGAGTATGTCGGCGAGGCGATGCGATCGCGCAAAGCCTTAGAACGCGTCACGCTTAGTTGGTCGTGACTTCGAATGTCCCGAACGAGCATCTCGTTCGGACAACTTGTGAATGAGCAACGCGAGTTAGAAAACGATTCAGAACGAGGAATGAAAATGAATGGTCTTGATCGAGGAAACTTAGAGGATCGTGCGTGCGATATCAGATTGATGCAACTGAAATGTGACTTGAGTTTTGAATAATGATCTCGAAACGAGCTTGAGGAAAAGTGACTGAACTTGATCTTGAGTATTGAGAAAATTGTGGAATATCCAACTCGGACAACAGCATTAACGCACGACTCGAAATTGGTTGCAAAGGAAGATCGTCAGGTTACGCATATCGTCGATGGTATTGAGGCATATCAAAGATCGATATGCGATAACTCGGGGGCACTCTGACTCGACGAATGACGGTCGTGCAAATGTCATTGTTCCGTTGGATGCTATACTTGGGATGTTAAAAATGTGTCGAGGAAAAGATAGACTGGCTCGAGGATTTTCTAAGTTGAACGAATGACGATCGAACTTGGCTTGGATGGAAACTGGAATGTTTGGATTCTGCTGTATGTTTCAATATTTCTGCTTGGGACTTCTGTGCGACGACCCCGTCGCCGCCGATGAAATCGGCCGTTATGGAATTGCCTTGCACGAGCGCAATCTAGGCTCGTGCGGCATCACGCCTTAGCGAGGACGATCGCTCCTACGGGAGCGGGGCGTGTCAATCTTGGACTTCGAAACTCAAATCTTGGCCGTAGGCCAATATCCTATTTTACCCTTAAAAAGGGTAAAATTCTAGCTTAGGCAATTATCAAGTTAGCCTACCTACGCTTGGTATTTTGACCCGAGCTCCCTAGGGTAGTAAGGTACTAGCCTATACATATATTACCTACCAAGATACCTAGGTAAAGTGGACGTCTAGTCCATCTTACGGCCCATTGCCGATATCTTGAATATTTCAAGATACGCAATGGTACGGCGCGATACCGGCGCCCTACAACCCCGATTTCCACTCGGGAGCCTACCCGCAAAATCTAATTCACGTATTCTTGCCCCACGCCAAGTTTCTACTCATTACGATACTCCGAGCTCCGTTTCGCCCTCTAACTCGATCCCCTCTATTTTCTATTTCTCACTTTTCTTCCTATTCTTCTAACTTCTTCTAATTCTTTCCTTCTAACTTCTTCCTATCCTTTTTCTTAATCTTCTTCTCATATTCTCTTCTAATTCTAACTATCTATCAACATATATATATATATATATATATATATATATATATATATATATATATATATATATATATATAACTAAAGGGGGGTTTTATAGGTGAAAAGGGGGGCTCAAAGGGGGGGTGAACCTGGCAGCAACTGCTGCCAGGGCTGCTGCTGCTCCTGCAGCTGGTGCTGCTGATACAGCAGCTGTAGCTGCTGCTACTGCTGTTTCATCTTCTTCTTCATCTCTTCCTCTTCTTCCCTCTTATCTCTCCATATATATATATATATATATATATATATATATATATATATATATATATATATATATATATATATATATATATATATATATATATATATATATATATGCAAAAAAAAAAAAAATATATATATATATATATATATATATATATATATATATATATATATATATATATATATATATATATATATATATAGATATATATATATATATATCTATCTAACCATCTATTATATATATCTATGAATATATACACACAACACTCACATATCTATCTATATATATAAACACACACACACTTGTCTATATATATATATATATATATATATATATATATATATATATATATATATATATATATATATATATATATCATACACACACACATGCCTATATATATATAAATCTATATACATATATACCTAGGCACAAACACACTCAAACACACACACCACCCTCTCACTACCACTCTCACATAACACCACCACTCCAATTTCCCTTGCACACACACACAATACTTATAATGAATACACACACATAAACACATGTATATATATATATATATATATATATATATATATATATATATATATATATATATATATGTGTGTGTGTGTGTGTGTGTGTGTGTGTGTGTGTGTGTGTGTGTATATATATATACCACTCTCAAAAGGATTAAACCATAATAAATCCTTAAACTAGAATTTCTAGGAAATCCTACAAATTTATGGGCAAATGGTGGAGAATGAGCTCCTCTCCATTTATTGTGAGGGAGTTAAATGCAAATGAGTAATAATGGAGGAATTAAGAGCATACCTAGAATAGGTTTGGTTGGAGGAAGAAAAAGCTTGGAAAAAATGAATTTGAAAGAGAGAAAGAGAGAGTTGCTTAGTGGAGAAGAAAGAGGGGGGGGCTCTCCTACATGTGGCCGGCCATGGCATGGGTAAGGGGCACTTGTTAATTACAAGTTTGCCCCTCCCTAAGCCTAATGCTAATTAAATCCAAAATAGGTTTCGGAAGTTGCTAAAAATAAATAAAAATCATAATTAAACTTAATTACTCATGGGGGACTAGTCCAAACTCCTAAACCAAGAAGTTTAGTATGGTGGGCCATGGTTAGATAACATGCTAATTACGGCTCAAGTCGAAATTCAGCGGGGTCCCGAATTAACTCGGAATGCGATAAAATTCGAACCCGACTCCTATAATAATTAAATAATAATATTCATGAAATAAAATTCCCAAAAATATTATAAAATAGAAAATTACCATTTTACTCCTAACTGGGAAAAGTGAGGGTGACAAGTCTATCCACCTTAAAAAAAATTTCGGCCTCGAAATTGAAGACAACAAGCACAGAAAATCACAAACAGAAATAAAGGAAATAGGTTTATACCTTAGGGCACGAAAAGATAAGGGAAACGCTCCCGCATATCGTCCTCCCTCTCCCAGGTAGACTCACCTGGAGAGTGATGTCTCCATGCAACCCGAACCAAGGGTATGACCTGGTTCCGGAGCACCTTCTCCCTGCGATCCAGAATCTCCACCGGCTGTTCTGGATAGCTGAGAGTAGGTCCCACCTGTATCGCTGAATGGTCCAATACATGGCTAGGATCTTCCACGTACCGCCTCAGCTGAGATACATGAAACACGTTGTGCACTCCCTTGAGCCTGGTAGGCAAGTCCAGTCGGTAGGCTACTGCACCGACCCTCTCTAAGATGGTGAAAGGTCCGATGTAGCGCAGACTGAGCTTTCCACCGCCGCCAAAGCGAATAGTGCCACGTGTCGGGGATATCCTCAAAAATACCATGTCACCAACCTAGACACAAGACAAAAACTCAACACACAACTAACAAACAATCACAACAAACACGACAAGAACTGAAACTAACCTCGAACTCTAACGGTCTCCGGTGACTATCGGCCCAATGTCGCTGCCTATCCTGAGCCACCCGAAGTCTGTCTCTAATCAATCTGACCTTCTCGGCCACATCCACAACCATCTCCGGCCCAAGAAGCGCCCGCTCGCCGACATCGTCCCAAGACAAAGGAGTACAGCATCTCCGTCCATATAGAGCCTCAAATGGTGACATCTCTATACTGGCCTGGTAGCTGTTGTTGTAAGCAAACTCTACCAGGTAAAGATGGTCCTCCCAAGAACCCCCGAGATCTAGCACACATGTGCGAAGCATATCCTCCAAAGTCTGGATGGTCCTCTCCGACTGCCCGTCTGTCTGAGGATGATAAGCAGTACAAAACTTGAGTGAGGTGCCCAAGCTAGCCTGCAAACTCCTCCAGAAGTGGAAAGTGAATCGGCTATCCCGATCTGAAACTATGCTCACCGGAACTCCGTGCAATCTCACGATCTGACGAACATACAGCTCAGCCAGCCTCTCCGTAGACAAACCCACTTTGAAAGGCAAAAAGTGGGCCGATTTGGTCAATCTATCAACTATG
The DNA here is from genome assembly GCA_029216955.1 of Iris pallida. Taxonomy (NCBI): domain Eukaryota; kingdom Viridiplantae; phylum Streptophyta; class Magnoliopsida; order Asparagales; family Iridaceae; genus Iris; species Iris pallida. The sequence goes on along the minus strand of JANAVB010036419.1, from coordinate 17,921,549 downwards.
ACCCAAACCGCGTCCTTCCCTCCTGTCGACCGTGGAAGTCCGGATATAAAGTCCAGGGTGATGTGCTCCTACTTCCACTCAGGAATGGGTAGCGGCTGTAGCAATCCACCTGGTCTCTGCCTCTCGGCCTTCACCTGCTGACATACAAGGCAACGAGATACAAACTGAGCTACCGCGCGCTTCATGCCATACCACCATACGTGCTCTCTCAGGTCTCTATACATCTTGTTGGCTCCAGGATGCATAGAATACTGAGAGCGATACGCCTCCTGAAGAACCTCCTCCCGAAGCTCTCCACGCGGAACGCACAGCCTAGAACCGTGCCGCAACGACCCGTCTTCGGCTACAGAGAAATCGTCAAGCAAGCCTGTCCTCAACTGCTCCCTGATGCTCCTCAGGGCAACATCATCATACTGCGCTGACCTGACTCTATCCATCAGCTCAGACTGAATCTACAAACCCCACATCTGGATCTCCATGCCCGGAATGATGACCTCGATACCCAAACTATCCAGGTCGGCCAACAAATAACGATTTGTCGTCAAGAACATAGCAACTGGATACCTGCTCAAGGCATCTGCAACTACGTTGGCCTTCCCCGGATGGTACTGCAAGGATATATCAAAGTCCTTCATCAGCTCTAACCACCGCCTCTGCCGCATGTTCAACTCCTTCTGAGTGAACACGTACTTCAAGCTCTTGTGATCTGTGAAGATCTCAACTCGCTCTCCGTACAGGTAATGCTTCCATAACTTCAAAGCAAAAATAACTGCGGCCAACTCCAAATCATAAATAGGATAGTTCTTCTCATGAGGACGCAATTGCCTGGATGCATAGGCAATCACCTTCCCGTGCTGCTGAAGAACACACCCTAAACCCTTCCCGGAAGCATCGCTGAAGATCGAGAACCCTCCGCTCGGGCCTGATGTATCTGATTTTGTTCCTCATTATCCTGTCTCTGTAACTCCAACATTGTCATGATACGTTCTACCGCATCGGTCGAGCCAGATGGACGAGGAGGAGCCATTTCTCTACAAAATAGTGTAACTTCTGTCAGTCTCATAAAATATTATGGACTTATTGTATGGGGCATTGGTTTTCATAACTCAAAATTGGGACACTTTTGAAAGTCGTCAAAGTACTTTATATACTTTTTCAAAATCGATATTTGCAAAAGGCCAAGGACGTAAAACCGTGCTTTGATACCACTTTGTCACACCCCGATCCCGCTAGGGTCGTCCATCTTGCTTGGATCCCTGCAGGATCTATCGTCCTCGCTAAGGCATGATGCCGTGCAAGCCTAAGTTGTGCTTGCACAAGGCCATGTACCTGCACAAAAACAACTAGTCAAGCAAAAACACACGCACGCACCTATTAGTTAAGCAAAACACATGCACGCACCCATTCATTGCAGAAAACCAAATATTGGACACAGAGATTTGAAATAGAAATACTCATTTTATTGATAGCTTGATTGGAATACAAGTACAAAGCTTTGCGAACTCAGATTTGCCTTATAATTTGGCTACATTATACTCTTTGAAATACTCTTTTGAAATTAGCCACAATGATGATATCCCTTTATTACAAGCTGGAATTGAAAGACACCTTCAGAAGGAAAAGAAACTTGAACTTGACTTGAAATGAAAATGAAACTTTGAGGCGATCCACGAGCTCTACTGGGCTAGACGAGCTTCGGTGCCTCACTTGAAATCCCCCTGTCTCCTTTTGCTTTCTGAAAAGGATGTCCACAACGTGGGTCAGCACACATCATGTACTGGCGAGCGGCTTTTGGCCGAACTCGCAAATCTCTGCACTAAATCAATATGTTGAGCTAACATTTACTAGTGATCTTTCTATTTGTCTAGGTTCTTTTTAACAATTCATAAGAACATGACAGTAGAATATATCATAAGCAACTTACCATCGCCGGCAGTCATCCCTGCACAAAACCACGTTAGCACAATTTGCATAATGAGTAATTCATGATTCATTCTTACAGATATTGAAGTTGTCATTCGGGTCATGCATGTGGACTATTCTATATGTTGGTCCACGGGTTATCCCCATGATTAGCCGCTGTGACTCTTTGGTTCAGCTCGTCGCTAAGGACACAGATATCGGCTACACTTTTAACATGGGTCCTTGCACCCAGTGTGCTCATATTCTCTCCTAGGCCGAGCGGTTCCAGGTGCCCCCAGATACCACCCGAGAGACAAATAATTCCTTGTATACAAGTTGTCCGAGACCAAATGTATGCTCTAGCCGTTCTATCAGATGAGACACACTTGGACTTATGCACAGATATATGACACGTTTGTTTCGTGCCTTCAGGTTCATCTCAACACGTACAAGTTCGTCTGTACGTGTCTACATTTTCAAGCATACAGGTGACAAGCAGATGATCATTCTTATCGAGCAGATAGATTAGCCACATATTCTTGCATTTGATTCAATTCAATTATTTTCTCTTATCTTTTGTGGATGTGGTATCGTTGATTATTGGGACAAGGCAACAGAGTGGACTAGAGATCATTTTATTAGGGCGTACAGATCAATGTTTGTTCGGTTGAAGCAACTCACCGAGATGAATCTTAGTTGAGAGAAGGAGGGACTTCACGCGTCGTTCACGAACAATTCACGCGGCCTACAATGGCACCAACAGTTGATTAGCATACTTCGTCTCTTTCTCTCAAGATTCAAAATGAATACGAAATGCGATAAAAGCGAACAATGAAAACCAATCATCGAAAACCAACACGAAAACGCATTCATCAAAACCAAGCAACGAAGAGAAAACATTCAGCAAAACTCTTGGATTCATTTCAATAGAAGTCAATCCATCAATTGGAAAGATTCATTGCATTTTATCCGTGATCAATCGATACCGGCAAAGGTTTCACCAAAAACTCAGTTCATGACTGAGTCAACAAGCCGTAGGTATTACATAGTGGACCGTGAGAAGCGGGGCACTACATAATAATCCACTGAGAAAAAGTTTTGTCCTCAAAACTTAAGATACAAACTCACCTCCACTTTCTGGATCAAGCAAGGTGGACAGGTTATATACACGAGCATTAGTCCGCTGCGGCTGGTTGTGCGAATTGTCTCGAAGGGGCGGTGGGCCTGGCAGCTGCCCACGCTCTTCAGTGTCATCTCTATTTCGATTTCTCTTCGGGCAATTTCTGATGGCGTGACCCTGTTGGCCACAACGAAAACAAGCGTGGTTTGCGGAACGACAGTCCTCCTTGGTGTGTCCATGCTTTCCACAGTGACTGCATACCAAACCTTTCACAAAGCGATATTTTTCATTCGCATGTCCTCGTCGACCGCAGTGGGTACAGGTTGTTTTATTTCGTGGTTCCCCATCGGTCTTTTTCTCTCCGTCATGATCTCTTGGCGGGCTGGTTGCGACTGTTCTGCGTCTTTGCTGACGCCTTCTTTTGTTGGAACTGTTCCACCTGTAGCGCCGCCTCAAAGGCCTGAAAATAGGAACCGTATTCTCGATTCAGCACACTTAACTGGATGTTTTCATTTAGACCTTCAACGAATCGATTTATGCGAGTCTGTTCTGTGGGGAGCAAAGCAGCGGCAAAATTTGCTAGCTTAGCAAATTCAGACTCATAGTCCTCCACGGACATATCTCCCTGTTTCAGTGTGATGAAGTCATCCTCCATCTTCTTGCTCATGGCTGGAGGCAGATATTGATCCAGAAATGCCTTCTTGAACAAGGCCCATGAGATCTTCCCATTCCTAGCCGTTACGAGCAGTGCCGGTTTCTTCGTCTTACACCAATCCTTCGCCCGCAGCCGTAGAAGCATAATGGCACAAACTACCTTCTTGCCGCTTGGAACTCCTATGAACGCGAACAGACTCTCCATTTTGTCAATCCAGTCCATCACTTTATCAGGTGACTTCCTGCCTTCAAATTCCGGAGGTTTCGCGTCTAAGAAGTCCTTTGGCCTAAAGGAAGTGTGCCTTTGCGGTGGCTGGGGCTCATCACCCTCTACGGGCTCGATCTCGGGCGTTCCCGTTGGTTCCGTCGCTGCGGTGGTATCTCGATTTGCCGCAAACGTCATAACAAGCTGGGTCAAGGCATCCAACTGCCTTTGTTGTGTCTCCGCTCGGGCCTGATGTATCTGATTTCGTTCCTCATTGTCCTGTCTCTGTAACTCCAACATTGTCATGATACGTTCTACCGCATCGGTCGAGCCAGATGGACGAGGAGGAGCTATTTCTCTACAAAATAGTGTAACTTCTGTCAGTCTCATAAAATATTATGGACTTATTGTATGGGGTATTGGTTTTCATAACTCAAAATCGGGACACTTTTGAAAGCCGTCAAAGTACTTTATATACTTTTTCAAAATTGATATTTGCAAGAGGCCAAGGACATAAAATCGTGCTTTAATACCACTTTGTCACGCCCCGATCCCGCTAGGGTCGTCCGTCTTGCTTGGATCCCTGCGGGATCGATCGTCCTCGCTAAGGCGTGATGCCGTGCAAGCCTAAGGTGCGCTTGCACAAGACCATGTACCTGCACAAAAACAACTAGTCAAGCAAAAACACACGCACGCACCCATTAGTTAAGCAAAACACACGCACGCACCCATTCATTGCAGAAAACCAAATATTGGACACAGAGATTTGAAATGGAAATACTCATTTTATTGATAGCTTGATTGGAATACAAGTACAAAGCTTTGCGAACTCAGATTTACCTTATAATTTGGCTACATGATACTCTTTGAAACACTCTTTTGAAATTAGCCACAATGCCCATACATGATATCTCTTTATTACAAGCTGGAATTGAAAGACACCTTCAGAAGGAAAAGAAACTTGAACTTGACTTGAAATGAAAATGAAACTTCGAGGCGATCCACGAGCTCTACTGGGCTAGACGAGCTTCGGTGCCTCACTTGAAATCCCCATGCCTCCTTTTGCTTTCTGAAAAGGATGCCCACAACGTGGGTCAGCACACATCATGTACTGGCAAGCGGCTTTTGGCCGAACTCGTAAATCTCTGCACTAAATCAATATGTTGAGCTAACATTTACTAGTGATCTTTCTACTTGTCTAGGTTCTTTTTAACAATTCATAAGAACATGACAGTAGAATATATCATAAGCAACTTACCATCGCCGGCAGTCATCCCTGCACAAAACCACGTTAGCACAATTTGCATAATGAGTAATTCATGATTCATTCTTGCAGATATTGAAGTTGTCATTCGGGTCATGCATGTGGACTATTCTATATGTTGGTCCACGGGTTATCCCCATGATTAGCCGCTGTGACTCTTTGGTTCAGCTCGTCGCTAAGGACACAGATATCGGCTACACTTTTAACATGGGTTCTTGCACCCAGTGTGCTCATAATCTCTCCTAGGCCGAGCGGTTCCAGGTGCCCCCAGATACCACCCGAGAGACAAATAATTCCTTGTATACAAGTTGTCCGAGACCAAATGCATGCTCTAGCCGTTCTATCAGATGAGACACACTTGGACTTATGCACAGATATACGACACGTTTGTTTCATGCCTTCAGGTTCATCTCAACACGTACAAGTTCGTCTGTACGTGTCTACATTTTCAAGCATACAGGTGACAAGCAGATGATCATTCTTATCGAGCAGATAGATTAGCCACATATTCTTGCATTTGATTCAATTCAATTATCTTCTCTTATCTTTTGTGGATGTGGTATCGTTGATCATTGGGACAAGGCAACAGAGTGGACTAGAGATCATTTTATTAGGGCGTACAGATCAATGTTTGTTCGGTTGAAGCAACTCACCGAGATGAATCTTAGTTGAGAGAATGAGGGACTTCACGCGCCGTTCACGAACAATTCACGCGGCCTACAATGGCACCAACAGTTGATTAGCATACTTCGTCTCTTTCTCTCAAGATTCGGAATGAATGCAAAATGCGATGAAAGCGAACAATGAAAACCAATCATCGAAAACCAACACGAAAACGCATTCATCAAAACCAAACAGCGAAGAGGAAACATTCAGCAAAACTCTTGGATTCATTTCAATAGAAGTCAATCCATCAATTGGAAAGATTCATTGCATTTCATCCGTGATCAATCGATACCGGCAAAGGTTTCACCAAAACTCAGTTCATGACTGAGTCAACAAGCCGTAGGTATTACATAGTGGACCGCGAGAAGCGGGAAACTACACTCGTCCACCGACGAGTTCCCCTGTACTAGACCCACGAACTGGCCCTCCAATGCTGTAAGAGCCACATCCGGGAAGAACTTCTCCTTGAAGAGCCTTCGAAAGTTCTCCCAAGTCAGCCCTCTCACCGACGCACGAGGATCCGTGCGGTACCATGTCAGCGTAATGTCGAAGAATCGGCTGGCTGCGGCCGAAACCCAAAGTGCTCTAGGAAGCTCTGCCAGCTCCATGCTCCGCTGTACATCCTCTAGCCAGTCGTCTGTATAGAGGATGCCCTCCGTGCCCGTGAAGTCCCTGGAGCTCATCTTCCTAAAGTCTAATATTGTTCCCCGGCCTGGACTGCTGCTGGTACGGCTGCTGGCCGGTAGGGCCCTATACCGTACCCGGTGCCACTCTCTCCACTGCTGCCAGTGCAAGCTGATGCGAGTTCTCCATACTCTGCCTCAGCATCTCGATCTGACGGTGTGACGCCTCCGACTGGCACTACGATGCCTATGCCTGGGCCCGCTGTGTCTCCATCATCTGCTGAAGGAGAAGGAACATATGATGTGTATCCGTCGGTATCGGTGGTGGTGGCGGCAGTATCTCCGGAACGACGACTGAAACCCTCTGGGATGGAGGTGGTAGACCTCCCTGTGCAACTGCCTGGGTCTCTGGAATAGTAGAATCACTGGGGGCAGTCTCGTGAACCTCCTCCTCTGCCTGATCAGATCTCTCAGACAAGCTACTCGATCCAGTGGCCTGCGGGTGCGTCTTCGTCATCCGAGAGACGAATTGAAACAAAGAGATCAATATGGCACATGAGTAGATTATCAAAGAAGGACAGTTAATTTAATACAAGGTGAATAATCATGATAATCAAAAGATCAAAAATTTCCTAGGTGTGATTGAGAAACTCCTATCATGTCCTAGGTCCTAAGTCCTAATTGTAGGCTTGTAATTAGTACTCTAAGTCGAGCACCATTACGAGATCGCACTAATTGCGACACTGGACCTGCGTGGGCCACCACAAAAATGTGTCACGACCCACACCCTTATGAGGGGCACGAGCACGTGGGTACGTCCAGCCTACGTCGCAGTGTCGGCGGTAGAACACTGTATATAACGTCTGTAAATACTACGACTAACAGTATAAATGTACCTGTACAGTATATACTCTCCGAATGGAGGTGACATAACAATACAGTCTCAATCACAGAATAAAACTAAGGTAGATAGCTCAGAAGGAAAGACATATGATAGATGAAAGAGTAAAATAAGTCCAGAGTCCAATACAAGCCCAGATATATACAACATCACAGGGTATCAAAATAATATGTAGAAACTATAGTCTGATAAAGCTAGCTGGATCGCAGTCCAGTCAAACCTAGCTAACCTACACTACTCTGGAAGTACAAAATCTAGTGGCTCTACTATAAGGCCACGATCCAAGGCTACTCCATCTAACTCGAGCCCATAATAGGTCGAGCAGTCCGCTTCAGAGTCATCTGTAATATATCATAACGGTATCCTGTCAAAAAAATGAGCAAGTACAAATACTAAAAGCAGTTCCATGTGAATTGACAAGTTCTATAAGAGACAATATAATGAACTACAAGACAAAGATATATAAAGACTTGGGAACCGTTCGGAAGCCGAGTTACAACCCTTAAACCAAACAAGGACCGGGGTTATAACTCTTCTCCCGAGCAGAACTTAGTCTCCAATCAAGATACAATATAAAGGCATGTAGAGCATGTGAGTAACTGTATATCATGCATGGTGAGAAAGTACTGAATGTAGAACAGAACAGGATATATGACAGAAAAAGTAAATATAAAATGTGCCTCGAACATTATAGTCTAATGTGATCGGTATGGGTCAAGAATCAGGCTTCCAGCCGACCGGCTACAAGTACGTGGACTCGGTCCGGCCGGGATGGTAAGCTATGGAGCAAGTAGTAGCACAGGTCAGGCTATACCCATCGTGAGGTGAGGGTATAGCTATGATATAAGTAGTAACTCAAGGTGGGCATTGATCACACTATCTATAATATTCCCCATTTCTCCGAATAGTATACAGATCCGGACATAGCACGTCATGACGCGAGATTCCCTAAGAGGGGAGCAAGTCCTCTTCAGGAATCGGCGTCAATACAAGTACGAGAATCAACACTAAGAAAATACCAGTATCCCAAGAAATCCAGGAATGACATCTCATGACAGGAATCCGACAATACTAGTCCGTGAACTATCGTGTCTGAGAATCAAGTAAGACACTACGACTGAATCGGATATAGCAAATATCAAGACAATGAAAACTATCAGTGAATGTACTTGCCTGCTGTCCTGAGCTGTAGGGTATATCAATGCTCAGAGTGGAAAATCAGAGACCTAAAGATAAGATACTGTATGTTAATTTAGGTTTAAACAAGTTTAAGAATGATTCACAATGAATGATATGCAATCTAGGTCAAACTAGGTCTCACTGAGTCACACTAAGTCCTGTCAAGTCAATCTAGGTCAAATCAAGTTATATCAAGTCAATCTAAGCCAGACCAAGTCAACCCTAGGTCATACCAGTCATCACAGGTCAAAACAAGTCAAAGAAAGTCAAACGGGGTCAAGAGTTGGCCTACAGTTGACTTTTGGTCAACTGGTTCAAGTTGTTAATCGGGCCGGGCCGGGCCGGCCCGAAGCCCACATTGGGCGGGCTGAACCGGGCTCGGGCCAAGCCCAGCCCGGATCGGAGCAGAAAGCGGGCCGGGCCTGGCCCGGCCCGGTGAGGAAATGTGCAGCCCAGCCCGGCCCACAGGACCGGTGGGTGAGGGGCTGGGCCGGGCCGGTTCGGGCCAGCGGGCCGGGCCGGGCCCGGGCTTGGGTTGGGCCGGTCCGGGCTTGGTTTTTGATTTTTTTTTTTAAAAATTGATAAAGTTTATGTTAAAAGTATATAAAAGTTTATAAAGTTTATAAAGTTTTTATTTGAAAAAATTGAAAAAATTGATATTTTTATTTGTTTAAGTTAAATTTTTAAAGTATATAAAATTATTTATAAAGTTTATTCTAAGTGTATAAAGTTTATTTAAAGTATTAAAATATTCCCAATACTTTGATTTTTTCTTTCTTTTTGGCACATTCCGAGTGGAACTCGCAATTTCAGGAGGGGATCCTACTAATTCTTCAGGAGTATCATCAGGAATAGGATTTTGCTCAAAATAAGTATTAAAATATTCATAAGTATTTCCGGCATCACCGGTAGGTGGGTTAGAACCTTGTCCGGCCATTATAAAAAATTAATGTAAATTTTTAGAAGAGAGGGAGAGAAGAAAAATACACCGAAAAAAATTCCCGAAAAATAAAAAAAGAGTAAGTAATATTTAATAAGTAAGAGAGGGAGAGAGAGAGTAAGAAAAATACAAACAAATTTTGTTCAAACAATATAAAAAATTTTGAATTTTTAAGAGAGAAAGAGAAGAAAAAATATTAAATCGGATGCCGGATTTCGGAGCTTGAGCCTTGAGCGGGGTTGGGAGCTTCTTCGCAAACTGATGGAAAGCCGGATTTAGTTTAGAGAAACTTGTATGAAGATTGAATGAGTGAATTGTGTATGAAAAATGAATTTTATGGGCTATTTATAGGATTTTTCCCATGCCAAATGACCCCCTCTACCCTCAAAATAGAGTTGTTGGAGTGGTTTTTTGGTCATTTTCTTGAAAATGACCAAAATACCCCTCCAACGTTTTAATAACAACTATATTATGGAGGTATTTTGGTAAAATACCCCCTCCAATTCAAAAAAAAATAAAAAATAAAAATCGGTTCAGACCGGGCTAGACCGGGCCGGGCCGGTTCGGGCCTACCGGGCCGGGACTACCGGGCCTAACGTTAGCATTTAAAAAAAAAAAAAAATCCGGTCCGGGCCGGGCCGGGCTTGGGCTCGGAGGGGGAGGCCCGACCCCGACCACTGGGACAGGGGGGCCGGGCCGGTCCGGGCTTCGTCGCGGGCCGGGCCGGGCTAATAGGGCGGCGGGCCGGGCGGGCTCGGGCCGGGCACCGGGCCGCCCGGCCCATTTTATAACTTGACAACTGGTCAACCCTGGTCAACTCTGGTCAACTCTAGGTCAACTCTAGGTCAAACTGGTCAAATATTGACCAACAGTTGACTTTTGGTCAACTACACAAGTCTAATGGAATTTGGGACTAAATTGGGTAAAGTGTTGACCCATAGTTGACTTTTGGTCTAAAAAGTCAACCGTGGTCAACCGGGGTCAAGACTAGGTCTAGGCGATTATTTCTAACTATTACCAACCTCTACAACCCATATCCAAGTCCATCTTGGACTTCGAAACTCAAATCTTGGCCGTAGGTCAATATCCTATTTTACCCTTAAAAAGGGTAAAATTCTAGCTTAGGCAATTATCAAGTTAGCCTACCTACGCTTGGTATTTTGACCCGAGCTCCCTAGGGTAGTAAGGTACTAGCCTATACATATATTACCTACCAAGATACCTAGGTAAAGTGGACGTCTGGTCCATCTTACGGCCCATTGCTGGTATCTTGAATATTTCAAGATACGCAATGGTACGGCGCGATACCGGCGCCCTACAACCCCGATTTCTACTCGGGAGCCTACCCGCAAAATCTAATTCACGTATTCTTGCCCCACGCCAAGTTTCAACTCATTCCGATACTCCGAGCTCCGTTTCGCCCTCTAACTCGATCCCCTCTATTTCATATTTCTCACTTTTCTTCCTATTCTTCTAACTTCTTCTAATTCTTTCCTTCTAACTTCTTCCTATCCTTTTCCTTAATCTTCTTCTCCTATTCTCTTCGAATTCTAACTATCTATCAACATATATATATATATATATATATATATTATATATATATATATATATAACTAAAGGGGGGTTTTATAGGTGAAAAGGGGGGCTCAAAGGGGGGGTGTGAACCTGGCAGCAGCTGCTGCTACAGCAGCTGTAGCTGCTGCTACTGCTGTTTCATCTTCTTCTTCATCTCTTCCTCTTCTTCCCTCCTATCGCTCCATATATATATATATATATATATATATATATATAATATATATATATAACTAAAGGGGGGTTTTATAGGTGAAAAGGGGGGCTCAAAGGGGGGGGTGAACCTGGCAGCAGCTGCTGCTACAGCAGCTGTAGCTGCTGCTACTGCTGTTTCATCTTCTTCTTCATCTCTTCCTCTTCTTCCCTCCTATCGCTCCATATAATATATATATATATATATATATCTATATATATATATATATATATATATATATATATATTTTATATATATATATAAAATATATATATATATATATATATATATATATAATATATATATTTATATATTATATATATATATATATATATAAATATATATATATATATATATATATATATATATATATATATATATATATATATATATATATATATATATATATATATATATATATATATATTTTATATATATATATATATATAAATATATATATATATATATATATATATATATATATATATATATATATATATATATATATATATATATCTAACATCTATTCTTGTCACGACCCGCACCCGTTTTTTTTTTTTTAAACGGATACGAGACGTGTCCAAGCCAGCCTACGCCGCAGTGTCGGCGGTAGAACGCTGTCACGGCCATGAAGATCAAAATCACAAATAATGCTCATTCACAAAATTAATTTAATTTACAATGATCACAAGTTTTACATTTGCAGAAAATATAAACTTGTACATATAAATATATATATATATATATATATATATATAAAAAATATATATATATATATATATCTAAACATCTATTCTTGTCACGACCCGCACCCGTTTTTTTTTTTTTTAAACGGATACGAGACGTGTCCAAGCCAGCCTACGCCGCAGTGTCGGCGGTAGAACGCTGTCACGGCCATGAAGATCAAAATCACAAATAATGCTCATTCACAAAATTAATTTAATTACAATGATCACAAGTTTTACATTTGCAGAAAATATAAACTTGTACAAATGTTGAATGACTATAACCCGACTTTCTAGCTAGTCTCTAGGCCTTTGTCTGCAAATATCCTCGTATCTCCCATGCTAAGTAATTCCACGGCTAACCTGAAAAAATATGGTTTCCAATCAGGAATGGAACGAGCACAATTCACTGAATACAATTTCAAATAAAGAAAATGACTATAAAACAAAGGTTAGACATCAATCATGAGTTTTGAAAATAAACAGTAAATACGGAAAACCAATAGCAAATAAATAGACACAAAATACTTTCCCCAACTGTTAGAAGTACCTTTGATATGTGATCGGTCTGGGGTACTACACCGTACGGTCTACGAGATCTACTTGCAGAAAAATAAGCACTGTCTACGAGGTCTACTTGCAGAAATTAAACAATGTCTACGAGGTCTACTGCATAAAAATAAGCAATGTCTACGAGGTCTACTGCATAAAAATAAACAATGTCTACGAGGTCTACTGCATGAAAATAAACAATGTCTACGAGGTCTACTACATGAAAATAAATAATGTCTACGAGGTCTACTGCATGAAAATAAACAATGTCTACGAGGTCTACTACATGAAAATAAACACGGTCTACGGTCGGATCACACATCCTTGGTACTTCTCATTCCCGACTCAACAATTTATAATAGAGTATAAAAATCACATAACCAATGACTAATCAATAAAATATAGTAAAGATCAATATCAAAATGCAGACAATAAACTGTACTCGCCTGTGGTCCTCTGCTGGTGAAACCGACAGTCTGAACTACTCAATGTGCCACAATAGTCAAAACCCGTACAACAGTCCCCGAAAGCTGAAATAAACATCACCAATATTCTCAGAATAGTCAAATTAGCTAGGATTGTCTGTCCTTAAATCCAATTCTGGACACAGGGGCAAAACGGTAATTTTGGGCCAAAACGATGTCCGCCGTTGGACCCGCTTTGCACCGAAAAGCATGCCAGAGTCAACGGTCTCTAAAGTCGTCAAACTACATGTCTACAAATCCAGTTTTTCGATATGAACCCAACCGTATGTCCAAAATTGGATTTCGGCAAGCCGTGCACAAATCGCCCGTTGAGTGGGACCGTAGGGCCCGCAAAACGACGATTTTATCAACGGTCTCAGAATCGGACCAAACTTGTCATACAGGACCAGAAAAATGATACGGTTCTGTTGGTGCAAGTTTTGTCTCGATCTGACGAGCGTGCACAAAGTAATTAAGAAATTTGCAAAGTACACGATACGGTGAATTTCGACGGATACGCATCAAATTCGTCGCGCACACGCGACCAATTTGAATTCTGCCAAAGCCCACACGACCACGAAGCCGTTACGCAGCTTTCGATGCTTTCGGTTCGTGACCACATCGTCCGGTTTGGCGGAACGCACGTCGTGTGGAACAATTTTAATGTTTTTAAAAACAGATTTTTGTTGAATTTTAGAAACGAATATCTTCTCATCTACTTACTGAAATTCGAATCTATGAGAAGGGTTATGATGCCCTATATGTTGTCTAAAATTGTCTTCAATTAGTTTTTCGAAATCGTGCATGGTTAGGGACAAAACTGGCCGTAAACTAGAGTATTTGGACTGGTACATGTCCTGTTTTTGGACGGATTTTCACTCGACTTTGAGTCGATTTATTCGGCAATCCAGCACATGAGAGTTAAACTTATATGAAGGGAATCTAAGAGGTATATATGGGCTACGTACCAGCACAAATAGCTCGGGAAATGGCGAAGCGTGGTGGCGGGGAAGTCAACGTGAAGTCGGCTCGATGATTCTCCGCGCGCGCGCTGTGTCCGCTACTGCTGTCGCTCGATGATTCTCCCTGCGCGCGCGCTGTGTCCGCGCGGCCTCGCCGCGCGCGGCGACGCCCAGGCTGGACGCACAGCGGCGCCAGGGTCTGAGGTGGGGAAAAGTGGGATTAGGGTTTCTCGATCGCATTCTTCTCGTCGTTCTCGCACTCGACGATATATAACATTATATATATCTAAACCCCTTTCTGTTCTGCTAAGGGTCGGGTTGCTCGGTCCTTATTCATCAGGGGGTCGAGCTCCATGGGGGAATTGGCCTGTTGGCTCTGTGGGGATGGGCAAGGCTCGGGCCCGCTGAGTTTGGTCGGGCTGAGAATTGAAGGGTTGGGCTCGGGATTTATTAACCAATGTTTTCTTTTCCCTTTCTTTTTTTTTTTTCTATTAGCATCTAATACTTATATATCTATAATCATATATATATAATCATATATATATATATATATATATATATAGATATATTTTTTTTTATATAGATATATATATATATATATATATATATATATATATATATATATATATATATATATATATATATATATATATATATATATATATTTGTTTTATATATATATATATATATATTTGGGTATATTAATATATGTTCATACGTATATACGCCAATATATATTTATATTTATAATCACATATACGTATACACGTATATATATATATATATATATATATATATATATATATATATATATATATATATAGATATATATATATATATATATATATATATATATATATATACACAACTACATATATAATATATATTATATACATATATGTATATATAAATCTCCAAAATTCAAATAAAATCTCGACACTATCTATTCATAGTATTTGACCTATTTATATAAATACGAACTTATATAACATGTATTTGACCATGAGATAATATAACAATTGGTAGTAAATAATTCCTATTTAATACAACCTTCAATATTACTAATAATAATATCAAATAATACAAATTGCAATAGACCAACTAAATAGGAGCAGTAATGGTGACCCATAATACCCTTACTCTAATTGGGTCCACAGGAAAATGGTGCTAGCATTTTAGAAATGACATTCTAACATATTAATGCCTTTTCATTATGCATACAATTATTTAGAAATATTTGACAATATCAAAATAAAATACCAATTACTTGCATCTACCCAGAATATGACTATATGGGTGTTCTTGGACGCATTATATGTCTACACGGGCTTGGGCTCAGTTTGGGTTCAGTTTGACTGGTTTGGTACAACCGGTCTCCTAAACGTCAAATAACAATAATAATGAATAATTAAATTATTCATAATGGTCATGTTACAACTTGGCCCGGTTTTCCTAGTTCGGACACTGCTATGGCTCGGTGTCACTCCCCGTTCCCAGAATGCGTATTTTAATACGTATATTGCTTGAATGTATTTATTTAGTATTTATCACGCATTATCCTGTATTTAAATTCCTTTAATTTCATGTTAATTAATTATCTGCTCTTTAAATTTTCATGTTAATTAATTAGCTGCTCTTTAATTTTTATGTTTATTAATTCCCTGCAATTTTATTCCTGCATTAATTATCTGCATTTTATTTTCTGCAATTTTATTCTCTGCTTTAGTTAGTCTTTCGGGTTGGCCTTGTTGGGCCCGAATGAAACCCGGCCCAAAACTCCCACCTACCACCATCCTTCCTATTTAAAGCTTCCATCTCTTTCTCTCTCCTCATAACTTCATTCTCACCATTACTTCTTCTTCTTCCTCCCATTACTCTCCACCACCTACCAACAGCAGGAGAAGGCAAGTGCAAACTTGCTTCTCAATCACCCATTTTTATGGTTCATTTCCCTTCCTCTCATGATCCTGAGAGAGTTTAGTGCTTGGCATATATGATTTATGTGGCTTGTTTTCTCTAGATCTAAGTTTGTATTTTTGGCTGTTCATGGGTTTTAAATCCACCAACTTAGCGTATTTTCGGATCAGAGAGTTCATGTGGTAGAACTGCTCGTCAGTCACGCACACGTCTCTACGTGTTTGCGTGTATTTCTTAGTCACGCTCGCGTTTGCGTGCGTGTATTTCTTAGTCACACTCGCATTTGCGTGCGTGTATTTCTTAGTCACGCTCCTGTTTGCGTGCGTGTATTTCTTAGTCACGCTCGCGTTTGCGTGCGAGTATTTCTCAGTCACGCTCATGTTTGCGTGCGTGTATTTCAGTCACGCTAACGTTTCCATGAGCGTGCGTGTATTTTCAGTCACGCTCACGTTTCCAAGAGCGTGCGTGTATTTTCAGTCACGCACACGTCTCTGCGTGTCTGCGTGTATTTTCAGTCACGCTCACGTTCTCATGAGCGTGCGTGTATTTTCAGTCACGCACACATCCATGAGTGCGTATATTTTCAGTCACGCACACATCCATGAGTGCGTGGATTTTTAGTCACGCACACGCCCACGAGTGCGTGCGTAGATTTTTTATCATTTTCCACACTCACACTGTGCATGCCAACAGGAACCATTTTCACGCTCACTTCGACTAGACTTTTTGGCGTGACTTTTGGCCTTAGCTTAGACTTGCTGGCGTGACTTTTAACCAGGGTGTTTCTATTTGCTCTATAACTTATTCATTTAATGATGGCATGATAATTCTTCTATTATATCAACTTGATAAAATCATGACATGTTAATATTGTAAATATGGATTGTTGTGTAGAGTGTGTCATGTGTCTTGATTGATCCATGGATACCCAGATTGACTGGAACTTAATTCTGAGGAGTTACAGACTCGACCCCATGCAATACTAATTGACTTTCATGCCTTGATACCATTGATAATAATGGTTATCTTTACTAAAATTGATCATGCGTTCCTAGTTGGAACTAAGAGACTGGCTAGTCGTCTTATTGAATGAAATGAATGAGACACGTTCATGTAATGAACTATTATACTCGATTAGCCGATCTCGAATATTGGCATACAGGCACATGCAGGCTTCAAATTATTCATTTTTGTTTATTTATTTATCTTACAAAAATAGCATGTGTACTTTATGGTCAAGGCATGATTACTCTGTGGTTAGATTTGATTGCTGCATTACGCTATGTAAGACCTATAACATAGCCGCACGGATATCGTTGTAGAGTTGCGCATATCGTACCCCGTACGAAAGTACTCATTTGAACGACCATGATCCACGGCATGAAACTTTACGCAACGTAGAGACTATTAAGTTAAATAAAATAATGATGGCATGGAGAGAATAGATTCCCGAGTTCTTACATGGCAGCCCCCTTGTGACTATTAAGTGCCCGACGGGCCGGCTGGTTCCCACAGATACGGTAAATCTGTCACACGGGCAGGGAACGGTATCTGCTTATATTATTGTACATGCTATAACGACAGGCGTCCCGCTGGGACTCGTCTAACTACATGATTGGCGCAATTGATTGATTGGATAGACTAGCCTTGCTTGCACATAGTAAGAACTGAGGAATCCCTAATTGCATAATTCCAGGATAACTTGGGACTCACAATAGCAAGCCGTAGTAGTTGATTGGCCGTTCAAGATGATTTGTTTGTGTACTGCACCTACTCTGTTACCTAACTGGGATAATCAGAATGTCAGGACATGACGGGCCAACTTCTGTCCTTGTTTGGTTGGGAGGTTGGTTCGAAGTGTCTTGATGTTATGTGAATCCTAGTGGGAAGCAGAGATCTATTACTATATTCTCTTACTTACTGGTTTAGTCCTTCATATCGTCCTTCCTTGTGGTACTTGCTATTAGAGGTCTAACCTCTCTGGTTTTGTATGGCCAGATTTAGAGCCGGTCCCCGAGGACTCAGCTTACTTCTAC
Source organism: Iris pallida (assembly GCA_029216955.1). Taxonomy (NCBI): domain Eukaryota; kingdom Viridiplantae; phylum Streptophyta; class Magnoliopsida; order Asparagales; family Iridaceae; genus Iris; species Iris pallida. The sequence goes on along the minus strand of JANAVB010036419.1, from coordinate 17,903,674 downwards.
CTCCAGGATGGTCAATACTAGGGGAATGATCGCAGGAGGACTCGAGTGGGTTTCCTTACTTCACCGCTCGTTTTGTCATTTACTTTATACTTAGCCGTTTGGCACCGACATGTTAGTCAGGTCGTCTCGTACTTACTTTTGCATAATTGTAATTAAGTCAGACTGCAGCTGATAACAATTGTGTATACTTTACTATATACCATCTGGCTATGTTTTGTAAAGCCAGATCTCAAGAACATTTTGACTGAGCATTTGGGACGCCTTACTGCTTTATTCTTACATGTTATCTAATTCCTGTTTCTTGTTTGAATGATTGAGACAATAGATGTGAAATGACCATAGTAAGACTTCTATGTAGTATGCACCCCCTCGTCTGGTTAGACAGCATTGATCGTATTATACGGTATTCATCTACCCGTAATACGTAGATGGCTGAGTCATTCCCCCGCTCTCCAGTATTCTGGTTCTGGGGCGTGACAAGGTTTTAGTGGTGGCCCATACAGGTCTGATTTCAGACTTGTGGGGTATTTTGTTTTATAGGATGTCTCAATCACACATGTTTTCCCTTGATCTCCTGATTCGTTATTCTCAACTCTTGCTTGACATTCCGATATCCTTTGACTTCATTGATCCTTCATGTCCGATCGTTTGATTGTTCTCTTGTCCCTTTTCTTAGGGGCACTTCGTCCGCATCGGTCAGAGCTGGGCAGCAACAACAAGAGCAACATGGGCAACCTGACCAGGTTGGTCAGCAACAAGGGCCGGTCTCACCTCAGGAGGCTACCCAGGAGGAAGTGATAGTGGAACCAGCAGCTGGATCGCTGTATCCGGATGTTCCACCACCACCAACAGTTCCACCTACCCAAGTAGACACACCAGCCCTTTTGGAGATCATGAGAGGAATGATGGCTACTCAGCAACATCAGATGTTGGCCCAGCAACGCATGCACACTCAGCTACAAGAGCAGAATGTGCTACTCAACCAAGGATTACAGACAGCATTGGAAAGAGGAGTGAGGGCTGATTCAGGAGCATCAGCCAGGTTTTGCAAGTACAACCCCCGCCGTTTCGAGGGCACGGAGGACGCCATCTCAGCAGATGCATGGCTTAAGGATATTGAGGCTATTCTGACAGCAGCTAAGGTACCAGCAGAAGAACGTGTGGATCTAGTAAAGTTGTTACTTCAGGACCTCGCGCATGATTGGTGGAAATCGGAGGAAGTGGGCATCAGACGTCCTGTGGCTTGGGACGATTTCACTACAAGATTCAAGACCAAGTACTATGGAGTTGTGGCACGATTTGAGTTACAACAGAAGTTTATCAGCCTCAGGCAGGCCGGCAAGACTGTAGATGCTTATGCAGCAGAGTTCTGCAGATTGAGTAGATTCGCCCCAGAGATGGTAGCAATAGAGAGCCAGAGGGCCATGAGGTTTCAGCAAGGGTTTCATCTTGAACTCTTGCAATTGATCGAGGGGCACAATTACCAGACTTTTGATGAGATATTGACGGCGACTCGAAGGCATGAGCTCACCATTCAGAGGCTTGCGACAAGGACTGGGGGTCAGAAGAGATCCCACAGTCAGATTGAAGGAGGAGGGGGAGCAGCGCCCCGAACAACAGCACCATCCACTGGCATTCGTATCCACGATGTGGCGATACGAGGACCCGCACCACCGCCCAGGCAGCAGCAACAGCAACAGAGGAAGAACCAGCAATCCCCGACGGGCTGCACTTATTGTGGAAAGATGGGGCACACTAGAGATGTGTGTCGGACATTGAATGGACTGTGTCTGATATGTGGAAATCCAGACCATCGGGTTACCACATGTCCCATGAATTCGAGGGCAGGAGGACCAGGGCAGCAGTTTCCTGCTCTGCCAGCCCCAGGGGCAGGACAGTATCGAGGACCAGCGGTGGCAGTAAGGCCATTGGCACAGCGTCCGCAGGTTCAGATGTTTCGGCAGCAAGGACCGCCGATGCAGCAACACCAGCATAGACCACCCCAGCATCATCAAGGAAGAGGCCAGCAGCAGCACCAGGCTAGGCCGCAGCATGGAAACCAGCAAGGAGGTCGAGGGCAGGCATTCACTTTGTCCTTGGAGGAGGCATTGGCATCGGGAGATGTTGTGGCAGGTAACATTCTTGTCGCCTCATATCCCGCAGTAGCATTGTTTGATTCGGGAGCATCCCATTCATTTATATCTGCACAATTTGCTACACGACTCGGAATGGAGTTCGAGGCATTGCCAGGGAGGTTGAATATACTCACTGGTAATGGGCTCGTAGGAGTCAGTAGAGCTATTCTAGCGTGTAGCGGCGTAGTTTGCGGGCATTCCTTACCCGCCCGGTTGATAGAATTTATGTTGGAAATTTCGACGTTATCTTAGGCATGGACTGGCTGAAAGACAGTCATGCGACAATAGATTGTCATAGAGGGAGTGTATCTTTTGATATTCCAGGCATGGAGAGATTCACCTTAGTCAGATCAGAGGCAACTCAGCAAGAGCAGGGAATAGTAGCGACAATGGAAGAAGTTCAGATTCCGAAGGTAGTTGAAGAATTTCTAGACGTATTTCCTGAAGAACTTCCAGGTCTACCACCGGTTAGGGATATTGAGTTTAGTATAGAATTGGCACCAGGAACGAAACCGATATCAGATCGGATTTACAGAATGGCGGATTCAGAGCAGGCCAAGGTATATCAGCATATAGAGGAACTGAAGGAGAAAAAGTTCATCTAAGCTAGCATGTCACCATGGACAGCACCAGTGGTACTTGTGGAAAAGAAGGATGGGTCATCCAGATTGTGCATTGACTACAGGAAACTTAACGCGGCAACAGTGAAGGATAAGTACCCATTACCCAGGATCGACGATTTATTTGATCAGTTGAGCCAAGCTAGAGTTTTCTCCAATATAGATCTTCGTTCAGGGTACCATCAGGTGAGGGTTCGGAAGGAAGATATTCCCAAGACAGCATTCAGGTCGAAGTATGGGCATTATGAGTTCTTAGTAATGCCGTTTGGTTTGACCAATGCTCCAGCAATATTCATGGATTTGATGAATCGTATCTTTATGCCATATTTAGACCAGTTTGTTGTTATGTTTCTTGACGACATTCTCGTATACTCTGCTAGTGAAGAGGAGCATAAAGACCACCTCCGGAAAGTGTTACAGGTTCTGAGAGAGAACCAGTTGTACGCCAAGCTCAGTAAGTGTGAATTTTGGTCGGATCACATTTCATTTTTGGGTCATATCATATCAGGAGCTGGAGTAGCAGTAGATCCCAAGAAGGTAGAAGCAGTAGAAAGTTGGCCAGTACCCAAGACCATAGCAGATGTACGAAGTTTCTTGGGATTAGCAGGATATTACAGAAGGTTTGTGTCAAACTTTGCAAGGCTTTCAGCACCCATGACCCGCTTGACCCGGAAGGATGTACCATTTATTTGGTCAGCAGAATGTCAGGCATCATTTGAGACTTTGAAGCAGAAGTTGATATCAGCACCTATTCTTATATTACCAGTTCGGCCCGGAGGTTTTACAGTATATTGTGATGCATCAGGTAAAGGACTTGGATGTGTTCTTATACAGCATGGAAAGGTGATAGCATATGCATCTAGGCAGCTTCAGGACCACGAGAAGAATTATCCAACTCATGATTTGGAGTTAGCAGCAGTAGTGTTTGCTCTGAAGCTATGGAGGCATTACTTATATGGTGACCGAGTGGAGATGTACACAGATCATAAAAGTCTGAAGTACATCTTTACTCAGAAGGAGCTGAACATGAGGCAGAGGAGATGGCTGGAGTTGATCAAGGATTATGACGTGGAGCTTCAGTATCATCCAGGCAAGGCTAATGTAGTGGCGGACGCTCTTAGCAGGAGAGGCGGCGCATTTATGTTGACAACACAAAGGCATATCTTAGAAGACCTTCAGGAGATGGGCATCGAAGTTATACTTCCTAGTGATGTAGGAGTTCTAACGAGTCTGCAAGTTCAATCCGACTTAGTAGACAGGATCAAGGCAGCTCAGGCACAAGACCCAAGGATTCGGAAGCTTAGGACAGAATGTGAGTCAGGACTCAGGAAGGAGATGAGAATTCATGAAGATGGTATACTTAGGTTTGGATCACGTCTATGTGTGCCTAGTGGAGATATCAGACAGGAGGTTATGGCAGAAGCTCACAGTTCTCAATATTCTATTCACCCTGGGGGGACCAAGATGTACCAAGATATCAAGCAACATTTCTGGTAGAACGGGATGAAGAGGGAGATAGCTAGATTTATTTCCCGTTGATTGGTATGTCAGCAAGTGAAGGCAGAACAGCAGAGGCCAGCCGGATTATTGCAACCGCTTCCTATTCCGGAATAGAAATGGAAGCATATTACAATGGATTTTGTAACCGGTTTATCGAGATCACCAAGTGGTAAGGACGCTATTTGGGTGATAGTGGACCGGCTTACGAAGGTAGCACACTTTTTTCCTTTCAGAGTAGGACAATCTACAGAAAAGTTGGCAGAGTTGTATATGCAACAGATAGTCAGGCAGCATGGAGTCCCTGTCAGTATTGTGTCGGATCGAGATACCCGCTTTACATCACATTTTTGGAGGAGCTTACATCACAGTCTGGGTACCAAGTTAAGATTTAGCACAGCTTACCATCCGCAGACGGATGGGCAATCAGAAAGAACGATTCAGACTTTAGAAGACATGTTGCGAGCTTGCACTTTAGATTTTGGAGGATCTTGGGAGAGTCACCTGCACTTGGTCGAGTTCTCATATAACAACAGTTATCAAGCCAGTATCCAGATGGCGCCGTTCGAAGCACTATATGGTAAGAGGTGCAGGTCATCGCTTGCATGGGATGATATCGGAGAGAGGAAGATGTTAGGCCCGGAAATGATTGTTCAGACGGTTGAAGTGGTTAAGGGAATTAGAGAGCGACTTCGAGTTACGCAGGATCGGCATCGTCATTGGGCGGACCAGCATCGTAGGCCGTTAGAGTTCTCTGTTGGGGACCATGTATTCTTGCGGATCTCACCTACTCGTGGGGTCATCAGATTTAGCGTTCGCAGGAAATTGAGTCCGCGGTACCTAGGCCCATTTGTTATCCTTGATCGGATAGGCGATGTTGCTTATCGTTTATCCCTCCCACCTTCGTTACGAGAGGTGCATGACGTGTTTCATGTATCTCAATTACGTAGGTATGTATCGGACCCAAGTCATGTCCTCGATCATTCTGAGCTGGTTGTTGGTACCAACCTGTCTTACGAGGAACAGCCTGTGTCCATTTTGGACCGAAGAGAGAAGATACTCAAGAACCGAACAATTAGTCTTGTCCGTGTTGCTTGGGGTCATCACTCCTTGGGAGAGTCAACGTGGGAACGTGAGGATGATATCTGATCACGGTATCTACACCTGTTTGACTCACAAGGTATATCTCTTTCTGTATACCTTGATTGTCCTGATTCTTCATGCTTATCACCTTATGGGTAGAACTGCTTGATGTCATGGATCGATAAATTTACATATATAGTACTTGTTTTTGATATGGTAAATGATTGCTTGCTCACTAGAATTGCTTTTATTAGTTTAGCTCTGACATTTCTAGCTGCTTGGATTTGAAATTTCGAGGACGGAATTTTTCTAAGGTGGGTAGAGATGTCACTCCCCGTTCCCAGAATGCGTATTTTAATACGTATATTGCTTGAATATATTTATTTAGTATTTATCACGCATTATCCTGTATTTAAATTCCTTTAATTTCATGTTAATTAATTATCTGCTCTTTAAATTTTCATGTTAATTAATTAGCTGCTCTTTAATTTTCATGTTTATTAATTCCCTGCAATTTTATTCCTGCATTAATTATCTGCATTTTATTTTCTGCAATTTTATTCTCTGCTTTAGTTAGTCTTTCGGGTTGGCCTTGTTGGGCCCGAATGAAACGCGGCCTAAAACTTCCACCTACCACCATCCTTCCTATTTAAAGCTTCCATATCTTTCTCTCTCCTCATAACTTCATTCTCACCATTACTTCTTCTTCTTCCTCCCATTACTCTCCACCACCTACCAGCAGCAGGAGAAGGCAAGTGCAAACTTGCTTCTCAATCACCCATTTTTATGGTTCATTTCCCTTCCTCTCATGATCCTGAGAGAGTTTAGTGCTTGGCATATGTGATTTCTGTGGCTTATTTTTTCTAGATCTAAGTTTGTATTTTTGGCTGTTCATGGGTTTTAAATCCACCAACTTAGCGTATTTTCGGATCAGAGAGTTCATGTGGTAGAACTGCTCGTCAGTCATGCACACGTCTCTACGTGTTTGCGTGTATTTCTTAGTCACGCTCGCGTTTGCGTGCGTGTATTTCTTAGTCACGCTCGCGTTTGCGTGCGTGTATTTCTTAGTCACGCTCGCGTTTGCGTGCGTGTATTTCTTAGTCACGCTCGCGTTTGCGTGCGAGTATTTCTCAGTCACGCTCATGTTTGCGTGCGTGTATTTCAGTCACGCTAACGTTTCCATGAGCGTGCATGTATTTTCAGTCATGCTCACGTTTCCATGAGCGTGCGTGTATTTTCAGTCACGCACACATCTCTGCGTGTCTGCGTGTATTTTCAGTCACGCTCACGTTCTCATGAGCGTGCATGTATTTTCAGTCACGCACACATCCATGAGTGCGTGTATTTTCAGTCACGCACACATCCATGAGTGCGTGAATTTTTAGTCACGCACACGCCCACGAGTGCGTGCGTGGATTTCTTATCATTTTCCATACTCACACTGTGCATGCCAACAGGAACCATTTTCACGCTCACTTCGACTAGACTTTTTGGCGTGACTTTTGGCCTTAGCTTAGACTTGCTGGCGTGACTTTTAACCAGGATGTTTCTATTTGCTCTATAACTTATTCATTTAATGATGGCATGATAATTCTTCTATTATATCCTTACGCCTTTTGGCGTGAACTTGATAAAATCATGACATGTTAATATTGTAAATATGGATTGTTGTGTAGAGTGTGTCATGTGTCTTGAGTGATCCATGGATACCCAGATTGACTGGAACTTAATTCTGAGGAGTTACAGACTCGACCCCATGCAATACTAATTGACTTTCATGCCTTGATACCATTGATAATAATAGTTATCTTTACTAAAATTGATCATGCGTTCCTAGTTGGAACTAAGAGACTGGCTAGTCGTCTTATTGAATGAAATGAATGAGACACGTTCATGTAATGAACTATTATACTCGATTAGCCGATCTCGAATATTGGCATCCAGGCACATGCAGGCTTCAAATTATTCATTTTTGTTTATTTATTTATCTTACAAAAACAGTATGTGTATTTTATGGTCAAGGCATGATTACTCCGTGGTTAGATTTGATTGCTGCATTACGCTATGTAAGACCTATAACATAGCCGCACGGGTATCGTTGTAGAGTTGCGCATATCGTACCCCGTACGAAAGTACTCATTTGAACGACCATGATCCACGGCATGGAACTTCACGCAACGTAGAGACTATTAAGTTAAATAAAATAATGATGGCATGGAGAGAATGGATTCCCGAGTTCTTACATGGCAGCCCCCTTGGGACTATTAAGTGCCCGACGGGCCGGCTGGTTTCCACAAATACGGTAAATCTGTCACACGGGCAGGAAATGGTATCTGCTTATATTATTGTACATGCTATAACGGCGGGCGTTCCGCTGGGACTCGTCTAACTACATGATTGGCGCAATTGATTGATTGGATAGACTAGCCTTGCTTGTACATAGTAAGAACTGAGGAATCCCTAATTGCATAATTCCAGGATAACTTGGGACTCACAATAGCAAGCCGTAGTAGTTGATTGGCCGTTCAAGATAATTTGTTTGTGTACTGCACCTACTCTGTTACCTAACTGGGATAATCAGAATGTCAGGACATGACGGGCCAACTTCTGTCCTTGTTTGGTTGGGAGGTTGGTTCGAAGTGTCTTGATGTTATGTGAATCCTAGTGGGAAGCAGAGATCTATTACTATATTCTCTTACTTACTGGTTTAGTCCTTCATATCGTCCTTCATTGTGGTACTTGCTATTAGAGGTCTAACCTCTCTGGTTTTGCATGGCCAGATTTAGAGCCGGTCCCCGAGGACTCAGCTTACTTCTACCTCCAGGATGGTCAATACTAGGGGAATGATCGCAGGAGGACTCGAGTGGGTTTCCTTACTTCACCGCTCGTTTTGTCATTTATTTTATACTTAGCCGTTTGGCACCGACATGTTAGTCAGGTCGTCTCGTACTTACTTTTGCATAATTGTAATTAAGTCAGACTGCAGCTGATAACAATTGTGTATACTTTACTATATACCATCTGGCTATGTTTTGTAAAGCCAGATCTCAAGAACATTTTGACTGAGCATTTGGGATGCCTTACTGCTTTATTCTTACATGTTCTCTAATTCATGTTTCTTGTTTGAATGATTGAGACAATAGATGTGAAATGACCATAGTAAGACTTTCATGTAGTATGCACCCCCTCGTCTGGTTAGACAGCATTGATCGTATTATACGGTATTCATCTACCCGTAATGTAGCTGGCTGAGTCATTCCTCCGCTCTCCAGTATTCTGGTTCTGGGGCGTGACACTCGGCCTCCCATACCATGGCTAATACACCAGTCAAGGTACGCCCCCGCACTATACGTGCCACGATTTTTGGTCATCTTATACTCTAAATCTCAACTATGGCTAAAATCATCTACCGTAATATTTAACTATTTAATTATTTATAAAAAATCTAAAACCACCATTTAAATTAAATAAATAATAAGTAATAAAAATATTTCAACAGTTTTCGGGAAGGGAGGCTACAAATCTACCCACCTTAAAAATAATTTCGTCCTCGAAATTCAAACTCATAACTATTTCTTAAAATTCAAAGTCTAGTATTCCCTTAATCTCCTCAAATTTAATTTCTCAAAAATATTTATGGCCTTCTCTAGCCATTCTATAACTCTGAATACTTGAGGACTTCTACCCACCTTTGATCACACTACTCCATCAAATCTCCTGTCGCTAGAACTTTAGAATCCTCCAACTAATTGCTAAAATTTCTACCAATAGATATCTACTGTATATAGCATCTATAATTCTCTCATATCTATCACGCAACCCAAAAATCAACAAGCACGAATTTATACAAGTAGCTAAGAAATATCGATAAATTCTAATAAATATGACCAGTCGTCACTCTACAATAGGGATGACAGGAAGGTAAGAAGAAAAATAATCGAGAGCGAAGATGAAGCTTCCAGAGAGGTAGAGGGTATCCCATGGTGTAGACAGAAAAAAAGTTTAGGAACCACTGACTGACTTGCTAGATGGGTTACTCTAGTCCAATCACTTGCTGCCTCGAAGGACCATTCGTTTCTTAGAGGGGCTTGCAATCCGTGCAATACGGAGATTTCGTTCTCGACATTCTAAACAAGGTTCCACAACAAAGCGGAATTTGAGAAATCAAGATTGTAATCCTTTTCGTGGTTATTTAAACACACGAGTAAGGAATATAAATGCAATACAAGATCGTATCGCGACTTCCAGGTAGATAGAATAAGGGTTACGAATGACCTCACTTTCTAAGGGGTGGAGCCTACATAATGGTATAGGTACTTATTTCAAACAGTTCGGTTTTCTAGTCCAAATACGGTGGTATGTATGGATAGGTTTTACTGGATCTTAATGGGTTCTCTATTTAGACATCACTCGCTGGTTGGATGAACCTTGGATCTCAATCTATATGGACTGAACAGATCCCAAGATAAAACTGTGTCTACTAGGTTAGGGAAATCTGGAATAGGCTTTAACTCAAGTGGTTGAGCTAGTTGCCAGTCAGGTTGGTTAGCTAAGTTCCTAAAGTCCAAATTGCGCCTTCAGTGACTTTTATGTTTAAGTAGCACATGAGGCCTCAATTGGGTGGCATACTAGTGGCATGTGCGTAGTGGGCTTCAAGTAGGTCACAACCATATATTGGGTTGCAGGAAGGGAGGTCGTGATTAAGGCTCTAATGGAGGTTGGAAAGTATACCGGTACTATGGTAAAGGTTATAACTAGTCCTTTTAACCTGAAAGTCGTAGCACAAAAATAGAGTACAAGGGGACGGGTTTGAGTGGGACATGACATACCTAAATGAAGGTAAACTCGTCTAGATTTTGCATATAAAGTTTGTTGGAAGGTAGCAGTTGGTCTCGTGCTCCGAATATTAATGACACGACCGGGGACACAAAATAATATAAATGGAAAGTGGGAGTCTATGGGGCACTAATGGTAATCCTCGTACGTCCTAAATTTTTTGAAAGTTTACAGTCTACCCACCTTAGAAGCTAGGTTATGGTTTTAGGAATAAAGGGGTTAGGAGGATTCCTAAGTCCAGATATTATACCTCGACTCTTATTAATAAAGAATAAGGCACGGCGTAACGGATACGGTAGGTATAGGTCAAGTCAAGGGTCGTTCTTCAATAAATGGATAAACGAGTGTGTACAATGACACATGGTCAATTAATTAGAGGAACATACACATCCATAGTATACAAGAGTTATTTACGGGGTAACCAACTCTAAGGTAAAAAGGTTTCTAACGATTGGGTCGTGACTTCTATTGGTGTCGAACCTGCCAGACTATTGTCACAAGGGTTCTAGTTAAACCAAACTTCAAATACATGATTAGAGGCTCACAATATTTGGTTTCTTGAGAATAGATAGTCTCCTAGGTTGGCGTTCTGACTAAGGGTAAAACCCTAATCATTCTCAAATTCAGATGGCTCGAAAGTCTCAACAGTAGTTTGAGGGTCGATGGGAGAACGAGTAACTCAATCACATGGCTGGCTGACGATAACTACCCTTATATACAACTACCATAGTCCTGGGGATACGCGATATCTCTCTACCAATTACGAGCTTATGTCCTTCCAAATCAGTGAAAGACAAAAACAAGAAAGAGTTCAAGAAAGATGTTACTGAATACAATCACGTGATTCAAAGGCGAACGTATAATTCGAGAGGAATTGTCAAGCAGTCGCGGATGAGATCCTAGATACCTATATATCTCCATCCACATAGTGTATTTAAACAAAGAGCGAACCAATGCATCATGGTTGATCAGACCATAATACATTGATTCTGATTTGACAATAATTTAGTGGGCGTCCCCAATAAACATATGTCTTGAATCAAGCTCGATAAAAGAGTAAGCTTGCAAAACTAGGTTGTGATAGCAACATTGGTCAAAATAGTCAATTTACAAGTATACAAGATTTTTGAAAGAAGGCACAAGTAGTTCGAGTTTTGTGAGAATCAAAAATTTATCCGGTGTTCTTGCTTATACAGTCTTCCTACTATCTTCTTGTCCAAGGCCTTGGTCGACTAATGGGTTATGGAATTCTAATTCCTATAGTCTGGATAAACCTGTTATTGTCAGTCAATTACCTTGTTAATAGATCACAAGGGCCACGGATTGGGAGACATGCTACTCGACTTACAGAACTTACACTAGTATTGGTTTTGGATCTTATGGGACATGCATGGCATTGTCCTATCCTCTAGGGTATCCCAAACTTGTAATCATGTTTGAAGTCATTTCACCGCGGATTACGCCTCGCCCGTATACCCTGGCTGTGGTAAACCCTTGGTTTTGTAACTCAACATGATACAAAATCGAACACTTCTTAACTCTATCCAATATTGGCTCAAGGGTATCTACGATCAAGAGAGGACCACTAGCCATAGTTTTGGCAATAGCCCATCACCTATATTTTTTTAAACTAATTTCACCTCTAGGGGTTGTGTCTCGCCAGTGCGCTGCTGGCTGCAGTGTACCCATAGTCTCCAAAATTCAATTAAATGGCGACAGTGCGCTGCTGTCCTGCCATTATGAGTCAACCATTATTCCTTTAACTATATCTGTAAAATTCCTGGGCTTCTAGGGATTCAAACAAGTCGACTATGTAATAAGGCATAAATATTTGTCCTATCAGTCACAATCTTTAAAATAAGAGGTTGCACAGGAAAGAAATATCTGAGGACAAAGAAATACAACATTCTAACTATTCTATTGTATTCAAACATTGGGGAAAAACTTGAACCGAAACTAACTCGAGGTTCGTATATGGATAATCTAATCAGAAATTATATAAAATAGTAATCCTTAGGGCAAAATAGGGACTGAGGAGGCAATTCGGACTAAGATGTGAAGATGATATCTAAAGGGGCAAGGAGAAGGAATTGCACCATTTATCAAGGTTAAACTATAAATTCTAGAAAGTCCTGTATCACCGAGTGAATAATCTATCCACATTGGATCATGTCGTCATATCAAAAGGCAGTCGTATACCTATGGGGATTGACAACTATCCAAATTATTAACTCCTCATCTAAATTGCATAGCCTAGACTACCCATCGGTAAATTTTGTATAAGGGACTCATAGTCATAGCCATTCTCTTAAATTAAATTAATCCTTGCTCGTGAATGAGCATGTTCTAGTCGCAGGCTCGCAATAGTACAACTAATCTTAAGTACCATCACGAGTTCGTATGATTTGTGAAAACAGACCTGCATGGGCCACCACAAAAACTTGTCACGACCAGCACCCGTTTTTTTTTTAAACGGACACGAGACGTGTCCAAGCCAGCCTACGCCGCAGTGTCTGCGGTAGAACGCTGTCACGGCCATGAAGATCAAAATCACAAATAATGCTCATTCATAAAATTAATTTAATTTACAATGATCACAAGTTTTACATTTGCAGAAAATATAAACTTGTACAAATGTTGAATGACTATAACCCGACTTTCTAGCTAGTCTATAGGCCTTTGTCTGCAAATATCCCCGTATCTCCCATGCTAAGTAATTCCACGGCTAACCTGAAAAATATGGTTTCCAGTCAGGAATGGAACGAGCACAATTCACTGAATACAATTTCAAATAAAGAAAATGACTATAAAATAAAGGTTAGACATCAATCATGAGTTTTGAAAATAAACAGAAAATACGGAAAACCAATAGCAAATAAATAGACACAAAATACTTTTCCCAACTGTTAGAAGTACCTTTGATATGTGATCGGTCTGGGGTACTACACCGCACGGTCTACGAGGTCTACTTGCAGAAAAATAAGCACTATCTACAGGTCTACTTGCAGAAATTAAACAATGTCTACGAGGTCTACTGCATAAAAATAAACAATGTCTACGATGTCTACTGCATAAAAATAAACAATGTCTACGAGGTCTACTGCATGAAAATAAACAATGTCTACGAGGTCTACTGCATGAAAATAAACAATGTCTACGAGGTCTACTGCATGAAAATAAACCCGGTCTACGGTCGGATCACACATCCTTGGTACTTCTCATTCCCGACTCAATAATTTATAAGAGTATAAAAATCACATAACCAATGACTAATCAATGAAATATAGTAAAGATCAATATCGAAATGCAGACAATAACTGTACTCGCATGTGGTCCTCTGCTGGTGAAACCGACAGTCTGAACTACTCAATGTGCCACAATAGTCAAAACCCGTACAACAGTCCCCGGAAGCTGAAATAAACATCACCAATATTCTCAGAATAGTCAAATTAGCTAGGATTGCCTGTCCTTAAATCCAATTCTGGACACAGGGGCAAAACGATAATTTCGGGCCAAAACGATGTCCGCCGTTGGACCCGCTTTACACCGAAAAGCGTGCCAGAGTCAACGATCTCTAAAGTCGTCAAACTATATGTCTACGGATCCAGTTTTCCGATACGAACCCAACCGTATGTCCAAAGTTGGATTTCGGCAGACCGTGCACAAAATTGTCCGTTGAGTGGGACCGTGAGGCCCGCAAAACGACGATTTTATCAACGGTCTCAGAATCGGACCAAACTTGGCATACAGGACCAAAAAAAACGATACGGTTCTGTTGGCGCAAGTTTTGTCTCGATCTGACGAGGGTGCACAAAGTAATTGAGAAATTTGTAAAGTGCACGATACGGTGAATTTCGACGGATACGCATCAAATTCGTCGCGCACACGCGACCAATTTAAATTCCGCCAAAGCCCACACGACCACGAAGCCGTTACGCAGCTTTCAATGCTTTCGGTTCGTGACCACGTCGTCCGATTTGGCGGGACGCACGTCGTGTGGAACAATTTTAATGTTTTTAAAAACAGATTTTTGTTGAATTTTAGAAACGAATATCATCTCATCTACTTACTGAAATCCGAATCTACGAGAAGGGTTATGATGCCCTACATGTTGTCTAAAATTGTCTTCAATTAGTTTTTTGAAATCGTGCATGGTTAGGGACAAAACTGGCCGCAAACTAGAATATTTGGACTGGTACATGTCCTGTTTTGGACGGGTTTTCACTCGACTTTGAGTCGATTTATTCGGCAATCCAGCGCATGAGAGTTAAACTTATATGAAGGGAATCTAAGAGGTATATATGGGCTACGTACCAGCGCAAACAGCTCGGGAAACGGCGAAGCGTGGTGGCGGGGAAGTCAACGTGAAGTCGGCTCGATGATTCTCCGCGCGCAGCGCTGTGTCCGCTACTGTTGTCGCTCGATGATTCTCCCCACGCGCGCGCTGTGTCCGCGCGGCCTCGCCGCGCACGGCGACGCCCAGGCTGGACGCACGGCGGCGCCAGGGTCTGAGGGGGGGGAAAACTAGGATTAGGGTTTCTCGATCGCATTCTTCTCGTCGTTCTCGCACTCGACGATATATAACAGTATATATATATATATATCTAAACCCCTTTCTGTTCTGCTAAGGGTCGGGTTGCTCGGTCCTTATTCATCAGGGGGTCGAGCTCCATGGGGGAATTGGCCTGCTGGCTCTGTGGGGATGGGCCAGGCTCGGG